>QOCX01003997.1:0-15878 GCA_005959815.1 Sarcophaga bullata | reverse complement strand
TGAACATACGCAAATTTTCTATTGTTTTTTGGAGAGAATTCCACTAACAACTTGACTGCAAGCAAATCTCTCTATCTCTCTCAATATATGTAGTACTTGCAATAAACAAAAAAAGTGTAAAAAACAACCCTATTGGAGAAGATAAAACGCCAGAACTGGTAGACAAAGTAGCAAGTCAGTGAGACATTAAGAAACAATATTGAATTGTTTTTCTAAGCCTTCACCTAAACTCAAATCGAATAAAACAAATACAGAGGGAAAAAAAAAAGGAAAAGGGAATGATCCCTTAAAATAAAATTAACAATTTTTTCTTTTTTTTTGTTTGTTGGCTACATGACTGTGGTCTATAAGGGAAATATCGTCATCATCATTATTATTTGGCAATATGAAGGGCCTGAAAGAGATGAAAAAAAAAATAAAAAAATTGGAATAACAAACCCTAGGATGACATTGTTACAACATGAATAATGATGATGATCAAATAGTTGTAGTTTTACATTGTATGCCTGTATGTGGAAAGGAAAGTAGTAGCAGCAACCGATTATTCTATGCAAATCCTTTCTCTCCTCACCCCTTTTCTACTTCATATGATTATTTATTAGTCAAGTTCTCGTTGGGCTTGACATAAACCCTTCTTAACCCCGAAGAAATATTTTGAATTGCTTATGAATAAATTAAAATGTTAAAAACTAGCATTCAGACGAGCGTTCAGACGAGAGTTGAAACTTTTAAGCAGACCTGGTATAAAAACCGAAATAAGAAAAACAGGGAGAACATGAAAAAACAAACGAAATTTTTAAGCAATTGGAAATAAAAACAAGAATTTGTTGTCATTGTTTAAAAGGATAAGCGTAAAAAAACCATCTGTGCTCTTCAATTCACTTCAGGTCTACCTTTATTCATTACCGCGGTTGCTCATTTTTACGGTGGTGGTGTGTCTTTGCCTCGTTATGTTAATTATCCGTGGGATATTGTATGTGATGCATGATGTGTATGTGTGAATGAATGTGTTTTTTTTTTAATAAATTTGTTTTTTTTTTGTGTCGTTTTTGTTCTTTTATTTGGATTTCTTTGTCAGTCACTGCAGTCACCTCATCGCTCTCTTGGAATCACGATTAAATGAACTCCAACAACTGCAAAGGAGGGGTTGTTTTGCCTAATTTCAACTAAAATCTTATTTAAGCCCTAAATAAAGTTGATAATCGTTTAATTAAATCATCTCCGGGTCTCAGTATGATGGCTTTATTTATTTTGACTTGAATGCATTGTACTTGATGAATACGGCATGGAATTTGATTTAGAAATGTTACTATCAAGTGGTTTATTTCTGGACACACTAAAAGAAATTGAAATATTTTCATTACAAATGAACAGTTGAATAGAGTATAACATTATACTTTTCAAACGGGTCAGATCTTTCAATTCGAATTTCATTCTTAACAGTATTTTCCGTTCTAGTCGTTGCAGTGTTGGTAGCCTATTGGCATGTCGAGAAAAACTGGCCGAAATCTACGGTGTAAAATCGCCGCAATTTCGAAATACATACACATTCTTAATTGGCCTCCAGTCAGGATTAGGGCATAGCTTCTCACACCCTTATGTTGTGTGTGTTAATTTTATACATGAGTGGCGGAACCTACAGTTTAAACTCGACTCCGAACGACAGATTTTTTTGAAAAACTTTTCATGGCAATTTTATTTGCTTTCAGAGTTTTTGCCAAAAATCTGCTGAGAGGAAGTCGCCGAAGAAATATTTTTTTTATATTTCGTTTTTGATGTCTGACCGGGGATTTGAATCCTGGCCTTTCGTCTAATAAGCCAACACACTACCTACTAGACTACGGCGACGATGATCGATGATTTTAGCAAAAGTAGATATTTTTAAATCTACTCAGCGTTAAGGCTGTAAAACTTGTGTGGCGTCAAACATTTTCTGTACATAAATATGAATATGTATTCCCGTTTCCTTTATCACGTTTTGCGATCGCTCGTAGCTCCTCCATAAGTGACTTCCAAGCATTTATACTTAATAAAGTGCTCCTGATGGCCTTAAAGCTTTAACCACTTCTTTCCTATTCAGCGTTAAGCTACCTTCAACTTCCCTATGGGCGGTATTACGATTAATATCATCTTGATCTTGACGTTTAAAGGTATTTTTCATTTAATTGTTTTCAACCAAAAAATAGTAATCCTATACGATAGGCCGTTAGTGATAATTTCTACAGTGGTTAGGCGCCTAAATACTTGACGCGCTCTCGCAATGTGGTTTATGGTGTTTATATTCCATATATTCCATATTGATATGTAGAGATCTGCTATTCTTCACATTTATACACACCGCCTTGGTCTCGGTATTAATTATTTAACCCTATAACTGTTTAATTTTGTTTTCAAAAACTTTTTCTGCCTGCTTAATTACTTTCCAGCAAACAGAGTAAACGGTTTCTGCCTGTAACTACGCAATTGTGACTAAAAATCCTAAGTTTCGTGTTGATTTCTTAAGGAAAAAAATATTTTTATAAAAACAAAATTTTAAATAAAAAATTTTAAAAAATATATATCATCTAAGGATGGTTCTAAGACATATATTTTTAAAAAGACCTTTACTTGACCTTTCCCAGAAGCAAAAATTTCAATAGGTACAACAATCAAAGATACAAACATGTGGCGCAAGGTAGTTTAACAAACTGTTGTTTTAGTTTAAATTATAAATGTATAAATATATATTTTTAAACCTTAAAGAAGAATTGCTATGTTAAATTTAATTTACCATGGAACTTACTCATTTCTGGATAAATTTAGTGGATCACGCTTTATTCTTATATTTTTTCTTAAACAATTTAGATTTTCTTTCTCCTCAGAATCAGAAGAAAACAAGTAAAACCATAATATATTATCCATTATACGAAATATTACAATTTTAATAAAACTTTTCTACCTTGGATTAATTAAATTTCTTTTATTTTTGTAAGAAAACATATGTTTTTTGTTTACAATTTTTGCATTTTAGTCAGTGTTGTAGAACGAAATAATAAACTCGTTTCACAACACCTAAGCAATAAATCGATTCGTATGGCATTGAGTAACATCATTAGAAAATTTCCCGCTATCGAAATTATTTTCTATTCGAACGGAATTTCGATCACGAGTACGAGAATTAGACCCCAGACCATAAAAATGAGTACACTTAATGATTTTCAAATGGTCGTACTAAAAAAATAACAAATATCGGTTAATAATGAAATGAAATGGTACTCTACATACGGAAATTTTAAATTTTTTGTATTGACATTGAATTTGTTTACAATTAGATACGTCTACTGTCAAAATTCAAAGAGCTTAGGTAATTTTTGACATTTGATTTTTCTATATTTGAACGGTTTTTGAATTTAAATTCTAGATGTAGTAAGTAAATTTACGTCTCCTTTGTTCTTAGCTTCCATTTTTTCCATTAAATTTAATGGCTAAGGATGAATTTCTAACATAACATTTGCAATAAATGACTTTAACCACATTTCTTACAAAGATGTCCGGGAGTTTAGAGAAACTTTTTTCCCCTTCGACATTCTCTTTTAAAAACTCTTTATAATTTTTTATAATCAGTATGACAGTTTTCCAGATTTTTCCGTTTAATACTTGTGAACTTGCCTCTTATTTTCTGAATACAAAGCAGATTTTTATTGAAAATTCAAATTATTCCCTCAAACTACTCTGCTTCGATGAAAATTTAAAAAAAAACATATTTTGTGTTTAATTTATTTCAAATTCAATAAAAAAAATTCCAAAAAAATATTTTTTTCGTGCACAGTTTTTAGTGCCACTCTGTATGAGTAATTTCAATAATTCAATTAATCATTATAATTAACGCACGGTTCCGGTTTAGGTGATTTGATTTACTTCGTATGTCTTTCCTTGCAAACGTAGTTGCCACATAAATTGAAAATAAACGCATTAAATTCAAAAAAATTTTAGTGATTTAATCATAATTGAAAACCTTTGAAATGTAAATTGAATTTGAAAATGTAAATTGATTGATTGATTGATTCACTTTGCCGTTGTCCTATACAAAATAAGAAATTTATCAAATTGATGTGAATCGGAGAATCTGGCAACGTTTCTTAGAAGATTCCTTGGAAAATTTAATCATAGAAAGAATATTTGAATTGTTTATGATGATGATTATGAATGAAGAATAATTTTTCTATCTCATTCGATAATCATTAATCAAAAAATAAAAAGAAATAAAAAAAAAAACGAAAATAAAAAAGAAAAAATAAAAATAACAATGATTTGACACGCGATAAGACACGAGCAAATGACGCATTCAAAACGATAAAGAAGTAAAAAAAAAAATTTTTCTCTACATAAACAAAAACAAAAAAAAAAAAAAAAAAAAAACAATTAACTATGTAGAGCAGCAACAAATAAAAGAAATAAAAACCTTTAAAGAGTATACAACAGTTAAACAAAGGATATCCAGAACAGAGAAGAAAGAAAAAACAGATAAACCATGAAAGGAAATTAAAATTAAAATTCCCTTGCTATCATCAATAGAACTCCTTCGCTTTATATTGAGAAATATTTAAAATCTAATGCCCGAAGTTATTACTTTTGTGCAGTACTGTTGTTGTAGAATATAAATTTCAAAACAAGACTATTACTGACCAGATTGCATTGCATACAGTCGTACAACCCTCGTTTAGAATAATTTTTTTTTTGTTTTCTATTGCGTGCCGTCCTTTATTTTTATGAGTAAGTGTGCATATGTATGTGTGTGTGTATGTTTAAGGCGTGTTAAAAGTAACGATATATCCTGCTGTGCTGCATCAACAACAATAGCAAAAAAATGCCCCTTACTTCCAAAAAAGAGAAACCAATGTCATCTTTATTTTCATAAAAAAAAATTTTTATCATAATTAACGTCATCATGATTATCAAAATGATAATTTAATTACCCTTTAAGCAACCATATCGGATTCATGGTAATTTTTTTTTAATAAATTGTTCTCGGGCTCTACGGCAGCAGTTCGTATGAAGAGTAACGCTTCTTTATGCATGTTTCATCAAATACGTGGCGCTGTACTTACGTGTAACTGTTGTTAATTAGAGAAGAGAAATCGTATGATCGTATGATCGTATTGCATGATATCTCTTGACATGGCATTCATTAGCAGCACCCAAGTGATATTAGATTGTCGCGTATTAAAATCGAATTGCGAAAACATGGCCTACAGTGGTAATGACAATTCTGTTAGATTTAAGTCCTCTGAACTTGGCAGTGAAGACCAAAGATTGATGGGAGACAAGCCTAATATTAAATTCTTTAGTGGGTTTTGTGATTTAAGGAATTGATGATCTGACAGCTCCTCCTTAACTATCCCCTACAACGAATCAACACACTCTTTGATTTTGGGAAGAGCTTCGTAACGAGACTTGGCAAGAAAAATCAGTGGAGTAATCAGGAAGCTGCATACTCTTTTAGAAGAGAGATTATTTTTAGTACACAATTGGGTCAAGAGCGGATCTTTCGAATGGTTATTGCGCTCCCATGGGAAACTCGCGGTTATCTCACAATCTGAAGTCTATGCAATTGAAAGATGTGCTCAATTCAACTTGGATAGCAGGTACAAAAGCCAGAACATAGCGATACTATCCAACAATCAGACCGTCATTTGAGTACTCGGCTCTTAAAGAGGTTAAATCGAAGATAATATGGAACTGTCTAGGAAATCTGAATCTTAATCCAGTAGAAACGAAACTAATTCTAAGCATGAGTAAGCGGAAGGTGAGAGCTATTATAGGAATACCAAATGGGCATTGCTCCTGCAGACATAGGATTAGCAGATGCAATAGCGATATCTTTGATTTCTGTAGGCTATGGAAAGCAGATGATTTTGTAAGTCACTGTCTGTGTCTGCAGATACATAGGAACAGATGACTAAGTAGTCAATTTTCTGAGCAACTGATAGATATGAGAGACTACAAACTGGATACCAAAACCTGGAGATCTAAAGAATTCGTAAACCGTTTCTACTCTTTCATTTCTCTTTTCATTTTCCCTTTTTCTTTTGTTCTTTAATGAAGGGTCGCAAAGGGTCTTTGGGCCATTACTGCGGAATGTGCGTAACGGAATCCTTGTCCACAAATAGTCATATTAATATAAAGGAAATTAAAATGAATTTGAATTGGAAATTGGTCAGAAAAAACTTCTCTCTTAGATTTAGTAACAAATTAAAATGGAATTGAATAATGCGCAAAGGCGTAATTCATATTGCATCCTCCAAAGTATAACTTATAAATTAATACATGTTACGACCCTCGTAGTAGTAAATATAATTGTTTATGTTATGTCCTGTTTTCACAAATTATTATAAGACGTTCTAACAACAAAGCATGACCCACTGGAAAATCAAACTGAAGAAAAACGTATGATTTTCACCTTTTGTTGTGGCAAGACTTTCATTTCGGAAGTCACTCTTAGTAAGAGTATACAACGGAAACGGAAATTAGATTCTTTTTTTTTTGTTTTGTTTGTTCCAACCCATACCATATGAATTACTGAAAACAGTTTTTTTCTTTTTTCTTTTAGTTTTTCACCTGATCAAAAATAAATTATTCAATAAAAATTTCTGTGGCCATAACCACTACAATGAACGAAACGTTTTTTTTTTTATTTTTTGTTTTTCTTTTTCTATTTTTTTGTTTTGTTGTTTTTGTAAGGAAAATGCAATTTGATATTTTTCTCTTCCTTCGCTCTCTCTATCTGTCTCTCTCGCTCTACTTCTCTCTCTTTTGTATTGTGAATAATAAATGAGAGATGTTAAGCCAATATTTAGTGCAAAAACAATAATTACAACAACAAAGACGCCAATGCCAATATCAACAACAACAACAACAACAACAACAATAACAATAAATGTATTGCAAATGAAACCGATACGATGCTTTTCTGTAATTCTTAAACAAAAATTGTTCGCGTTGCCAAAAACTAATGAAAACTATAAAGAAAGAAAGTAAAGCAGAGTGTGATTTGGCAAACATTCCATTCCCATTCCCATTCTCATTCTCATTCCCATTCTCATTCTCATTCCCATTCTCATTTCGAATTTCATTTCAATTTCCATAGTTTTGTTGTTGTAGGTTAGGCGAGTCCATGTACCATGCTTGTCATTGTATGCATTGTGTGTTTTTCATAAGGACATCTTTTCTTTTGTTCTTTAACAGGACGACTATGGTATATATTGTAAATACAAAACACAACAATACTGTAATGATTAAAGCAAGAATAGTAAAGACAACAACAACAACAGCAAAAAACATTGAATAGAAACTCTGGATGGCTTTGTTTATACAACGATATCGAGTGTTGGCTGTGTTGACAGTGCGACTGACGACTACTGCTCACAATGTTTCCACTTTGAATGGATGAATAAGAATTGCAAGCACAACAACAATTTACAAAAAGCAAAAAAAAAAATACAGCCGCTAAGAATGTTGTTGACAATGGTACAACAACATCAAATTTGTTGCCATATGCAACGTGTGTGTGTGTGTGTGTGTGTGTACTTATTTGGTGACTGAAACAAAAGCAAAAAAAAGAAAAAGAAAAAGAAAAATACGTGAAACTAAAATGCACCTCTACAATTGCACAGTGGGACTAGATGGGATTCAAATAGCACAATAAAGAAAATTATTTCAAAGAACACAGATTATTATATATTATAATTGATGTGAAAAAAAGCATTGCAAAGCGACACTGAATGGCCAGTCACCCTGTGAGTGCAATGTAATCCAAAAAGTATGCACAAATCGGTAGAGAAATTCTGTGCTAACAAGCCGAAAAAAGTTAAGATTTCGATCGGAAAATTTAGAACGCTTTTTACATTGCACAACTTCTATTGATTCTGTTACTCTTGTCCTTTTTTATGCATTTGCATTTTAAAATTTTACAACGATGTTATCGGATACATCCATTTATGATAATGGTTTGCATCCACCCGGAAACGTCATTACGTCATTCAGGTCTTCACTGATGGATCCATATCACGCAATAAAGTTGAATATTAGATCGTCCCTTGCACTAGCAGATTATTGTAGTACTTTTCAGATTGAAGATATTAAGATTGCCGCCGTGCGAATTCGATATCAAAGTATACAGTATTTACCGACAGTAAATCGGTCACTTAAAGTCACCGTAGTCTATTAGGTAGTATGTTGGCTTATTAGATGTAAGGCCACGGTTCAAATCCCCGGTCAGACATCTCTAATAAAACTAAATTTGAATATTTCTTCGGGGACTTCCTGTCAGCAGATTTGTAGCAAAAACTCTGAGAGCAAATAAATATGCCAGGAAAAATTTGTAAAAAATCTGTTGTTTGAAGTCGACTTTAAATTGTAGGTCCCGGTACTTATGGATAAAATTAACACACACAACAGAAGAGGTGTCTGAGAAGCTAGGTTGTTATCCTTACTGAAGGGTTGTAATGACCAATTATGAATGTATGTATGTGAAATGGTCATTAGGTCCCTAGAGAATGCCGGATGTCTCTGGAGGAGACATTTAGGTTCCCGGACACGGAGGCATCCAAGGTGACAAGAATGCCGACAGATTTGCAAAAGCTGGCACAACGGGGAATTTTATTGAATTAATTAATTTGAGATTTGCGTTTCTTTGCAGAGAGACAAATAAATATTCTCACAAGTGCTTTTCATTCATTGGCAAAGGTAAGCTGGGATAATGAACCCACTTGTAGAGACAGCAGACAGATTTGGGCATGGATATGCATAGAACAGAAGTTGCATTAAACCTATCAAGATTCCAACCAGAAACTGGAAATAACCCTTAGCGAATTCTGCAAAAGCCGCAACGACCAAAAAGGAAAGCTGACCACAGAACATCATCTCTGTCATTATCCGGAGCTTGGGAATTCTTTGGCCACCAGTATTTAGTGACAAGATATATTTAGCCAAGGACGATTTGAAAAAAATCATATTTTCTTAGGACATTCGGAATGATTGAGAGATATCAACCAGGAGCTATATTAGGTAACATCGGCGGTATAGGTAATAGGCCACATAAGTAAGCTATGCCCATGGAGACTAAAATATTTGCATTTATGATTGTTTCCGTTCCACTGTCTCTTGATGGCTATAATCGAAGTATCTGAGTGAATACTCTTGTGTGCTAAAATATGAAAACTAAACTAAAAAAAAGAATGTAAAATAAAAGACACACAATAAAAGTATTGGTTTTTCAGAACATTTTTTCCGGCTTTTCCAGGAACAAAGGAAAAACTCAAACGAATTTAATAAACGAAACAATATTTTTGAATGGCTGGCTACAATTTTGTTTTTCTTGCTAAAATAATAGTAACAGCAACGACAAAAGCGGAAAAATAATAACAACAACAACTACTGCTAACTACCTAACGGACGACAAAAGACTAAAAAAAAATTGAAGACTAGAGTAGAGAGAAAGAAATACAATATTTTATCACAATTTTTGTTTTTTGTTTCATTTTGTACTGATGTCCTTTATTTCTTTCTTTTTTTTTTTTTTTTTTTTTTTTTTTACAAATTGCCTTATGGTGTATTGGTGTGGTGGATGGGGGCCAGATTTTAGAATGTGCAACCGACACAATAAATCGTTCAAATAACATGTGTTGTATACATACGTACAACATCATAAAACGATAATTATTTATTATTCTTCGATATCTTCTTAGAAGATCGAGTTTATTTCATTTCATATGGAAATATGAATGTCCTCCAACGGCATGTTATGACACCTCTTGTCCTATTTTTTTTTATACTTCTTTGTAAACCAAGCAACCAACGAACCATGTACAACTACAACTACTACACACTTTTCCATTGTTGTCGATATCAAAGGACACTCTCAACTTAACAAAATGCATAGAAACGGGGACATGGAAGCAGCTTGTTTGCCACAAAAATTTGGATGCCAATAGGGATTTAAATTTCGTTTAGAATTTTACTCGAATATTAAAAAAAAAGAAAATTTAAAACTGATGAGGAAACTTACAATAAACAAGTTTACTTTACTTTATGATTTTTATTTCATTTGATAATTTCATCAATTGCGATTTCTTTTCACCCAAAAAGAACGACATCCTTTGCTTTTGGTATCTTTAGAAAAATTTGTCATTCTCTGATTGAATAAAAGTTCCTTTTTATGTTTAAAATTTTGTTTCAACATTTCTTTTGTGTTTTGTAATTAAGTTGTCGACTTTTATTTTAGCCATGAAGACAACAACTGCCTAGCACTGTGACAGATACACCAATACACCTCTCATCTCATCTCAACTCATCTCATTTGCCAACATCAATATTCACCTCAACAAGTTTCAGTTATTGGAGCGCCACAAAGGAAGTGCATGTACCAACACACCACAATATGTTGACTTTCAAAAATACAATATTTTCTCGGTAAACGTTTTTCTTTTAAAGGAAATTTGATTAGCATCTAAGATATTTAACTACACTGAGCGAAACACTAAGTAAGGGTGTGAAATCACTTTTTCTACTACAAGTTATGAGTTATTTTTTAGCGGCAGTGGCATGCATAGAAATCTGTCAAAATTCTTTTAAACAAATAAAAAATATTCTTACAATTGCATCATGCCTAAGTCCATGTAAATATATCCGATAAAGTGTTCTGATAATTGGCATGCACGAGAATTATATCAGGCCTCGGTGTCCTACATTGAATCAATTCTCATCAGTAATGTCGCACTGAGTATTCGATAGTCCTGAGTTCATTGGATTCAAAGTCAGTATTGCCAAACAAAAAGACCGCAAAAAATTTCATCCTTTTGATCTGTCAATCATTCATCACTGGAATAAATCAGTCTATAACGCTGCCTGTCGCCGTAGTCTAGTAGGCAGTGTGGTGACTTATTAGACGAAAGGCCAGGGTTCGAATCCCCGGTCAGACATCAAAAACGAAATATAAAAAAAAATAATTTCTTCGGCGGCTTCCTCTCAGCAGATTTCTGGCAAAACTCTGAGAGTAAAAAAAATTGCCATGAAAAGTTTCTCAAAAAATATGTCGTTCGGAGTCGACTTTAAACTGGTACGGTCCGCCACTCATGTATAAAATTAATACACACAACATAAGTGGTGTGAGAAGCTAGGCCGTAATCCTGTCAATGTAATGAATCTACATCTTTCGCAATTAACTAGCAGGATGATGTGATGTCCAACTGATATGGGTAATAGGCCACAGTAACATTCCAGGTAAGTGGCCAGGCGTGGCACAACCATCAAAATCTCCAAAGAATTCACGATCATGGGGATTCATCCGAAAACCTGGAAGCTTATAATTGCCAATGCGATCGGTGATTTTATCAACAATAAAGGGACAGCCTCGGACTTAAGAAGAACATCGCATACAATCTGGCCAAGGCTGGATGAAGAGCGCACGATAAATCTGCTTAAACTTCAAAAAAGCATGCTCAGTATGGTTATCGGGATCATTAGGGGACATTGCATTATGACAATGCGTGTGAAGCACAGTTGTCGTGGAATAATGATTTCAGCAAACACTGCGGAGATGAGAATGAAGGCGAGAGTGTCCTTCACCTTCTGTCGTAAGAGACAAATGCACCTTGTTGCCTACAATATAGATGATCTAAAAGAACTACCGCGCATTGATGACATTTGACATTGACAGACTGAATCGCCTCATCAAAAGCGGCGAGTAGTTTCGTGACTAGGAGATAGCAGAGAAATGTGATATCAAAGTGGATCCTATTTGACCTAAGCGTGTCCATTCAATTTCCTTGGATGCAAAGCCACCTCTACCTAGCTACCACATCTGTCATTTATTTTCCAATTAAAACTTAAACTAGAGACGACAAGAGGCAACATAACGAACCTCACAGGGAAAATATTATCTTGACAAATTATCGTGTATGAATATTCTCCCAGTGTTTAAGGGAAGTTTAAGATGTTATTGTGAGGTTATTGGATAGAAAAAAAGTAGAAAGAAGGCTTTCATGTTTTAATCGAATTCTATTTTGTATTCATTTATCTCATCGTCAAAATTGCACAAAAAAAAACGAATAAAGAAAAGTAAAAGAGAGTAGAAAAAGACAACAAAGTCTCTTCATAATTGATTTATAAAAAAAGAAGAGAATCTAAAAATCTACGAATTCAGTTAAAATTTATTAAAAAAAAAAAACAAATAAAAAAAAAAAATTTTAAACTCCAACGTATTGCAATGTGGCAAGTATGTACACACACATTCGTTCATATTGGCTCGAACACAAAAATATATAAAATTGGCGCCATTTTAAATGGAATAGTAAAAAAAAAACCAGATCCCGCCCGACTGGTGGAGTTCCATAAAAAGGAACATTATCTTAAATTAGATCCAAGTAGGCAATAACGAGAAAAAAAACGAAATCAATGACAGAATTGCTATTAAGAAACTCGCACAGACGTGTTTTTTCTCCCAAAGGCTCATTTCCACTGGCAATTCTCCATGCCATTTACAATGTGTGAATATGATTTTCAACAAATTTGCCATTCGATTATAAAAGAATTTATTATAATGGAGGCGTTAAAGGAGAACCCCCCCCCTCTATGCAACAGTTCCACCAAAAAGAGAAGGAAAAACTGTAACAAAATGATGACAGAATTTTATTGGTCTTTACTTAGGGTGACGAAAACATTTCGATTGGTTCCTTTGAGTCGTTCATTCTTCCTTTGGCCATAATAAAATAAAACAGCAGAGAGGTACTTAAAGGTGGTATAAAGTGACTTTAATATATCGACCCCTCCATACAAAGAAAATGGCTGTGTTAGTACTGGACTACAACATAGCATAAAATATTGGGTATGTGAAAAGTTAATTTCCAAAGTTATTGAACGGTTATTGGCATGACATTTAATGCTCGCAGGCTGTGTTATTATTATTAATGTACTACGACCCTAAGGATATCTCTATAATGTCTTCCCCCAGCATATTACTTACTTAGTAGGTCCTATTACAACTCTTCAACCAGGACTGCAACACAGTTTCTTACACCACTCATGTTGTGTGTGTTAATTTTATTTATGTGTGACGACAAATGTTTAAGAAAGTTTTCATGACAATTTTATTTACTTTCCGAGTTTTTGTCTGAAATATGCTGAGAAGAAGGGGTTGAAAAACAAATTTTCTTCATATCTTGTTTTGTTCGAGATGTCTGAGCTGAGACAAGTCTAATAAGACAAGTCACTACATACCAGGTTATGGAGACTTCTACCTCCCAGCCTATTGCTTTGATTGTGTTTCAGATGTTTCCTTATGTTTTCCGGCGATTTATTCCCTTCGTCATCTGCACGTTGGGCTAGAAACAACCGTGTGACTCAGAACGTCAAATTTGTAAGAAACTTTTCATGACAATTTTATTTATTTTTCGAGTTTTTGTCTGAAATTTGCTGAGCGGAAGTGGTTGAAAAGAAATTTTTTTCTTCATATCTTGTTTTTTTTGAGATGTCTGAGCTGAGGTTTGAACCATGATTTCACATCTAATAAAATAAGACACTACCCACCAGGATATGAGACTTCTACCTCCCAGTCTATTGCTTTAATTGTGTTTCAGATGTTTCCTTATGTGTTCCGATGATTCATTCTCTTCGTTATCTCTTATCTACACACACGTACACACACGTTGGGCTAGAAACAACCGCTATTCAAAATAAACGTACTCTGAGTTTACAATGCCCGAAAATTACCACATGACTTGGAACTCAGCAGAGGGTAACCTTGTTTTCAAGATAAATAAACCGTACTACAGAAATATAAAAGCAAACATTTTTTCCCTCACCTAATATTTATTGCTCCCGAAGTCAGTTTGGACCACAAAGTGCTCATGTAACCGTACGAATAAGTGTGAAGCATAAATGTTGTTTGTTGCCATCTTATAGCACTTTAGTGTATAAAATGAAATTAGAATTTATTAAGACACATCAAGAAATCATAACTGCTTTTAATAACAATAAATTGTGTTCTTACTTGGGGGGGAGGGGGGTAGGAGGGATGTTAAACAAAAAAAAAATTCTATTCTTTGGTATCGTTATTGTTACTTAAAATGGGGGCAGCTTTTAAGATTCCATCAATAATAATGGCTGGTTGGCTGACGACTATGGTGGTTAGAACTGAACTGGTCCATTAGTTAAAGATGTCCTTTTTTGTGGGCATTTTATAATTTTAGTAGATGAAGCAATGCAAGAAAATACATACATACATACCGAGTAGCGATGTGATGATTTTATATACAGAATGACCACTAAAACTTTAATTCCATATGACTTAAGAAAATAGTAGCCGAACATATGGATATTCAGGTAAGTGCACGTATAGTCTGCCCGACTAATAGATAGCAGACGAAGAAATATTTGTGAACATTTCATCTGGCTGGAGATGTCTAACCTGGGCTTTGAACCGTAACCTTACGTCTAATAAGCCAACACGCTACCCACTAAACTACAGCGCCTTCAATGTATGTAATGGATGCATGAATTCTTCATTAGAATGGAGAAATTTTAAAGCCACCATCGTAGAGGGAGAAATCAGTCAGTGCAAGAATTTGAGATTTAAGAATCAACATCTAGATTTTTAATCTGGACCCGTCACTGAACGCTTTGATGATATTCTCTGGAAGATGTAAACCAAGGTATACTAATATAGGATTTTTATGGGAATTTTTGTCATAAAATTGGGTTCGAAAGTGGTTAGGATTTTATACCGCTTTCTCTCAGACTCGAGGTTAACCATCACATCTAGTGATTGACATGCTTAAGACATTTAACACTGCTTTCGATGAAGTAGCTCTAAGAGCATCGGTTAAAAAGACCACCGTTATTCTCTGAGTTTGATTACTTTTTCCTGCAAAACCAACCATCAAATCGATTCCCGTAGAATAGAATTGGTTTGCCCCAATGTTGACCTGTTATATTTTTGTATTAATAACGAGCACTTGACGTCTTTGTGATTGTGCATTGAATATGAGTATTACGCTTTCATTAGCACTGCAATATTATATCCTATCTCTCGGGTATCGTCAATATGGAGGATTTTACATCAACTTAAACAAACTGCATCTAGGTTCCATTGGATCCTAGCTCACATTCGGCGGCCAAGACGTTTGCATAATTTACATGGCTTTGCAGCATGTTTTCTTCTTATAGTGTAGCTCAAACTAATACTCTGAAAGCATTTGAGGAGTTCCAATTAGATTATATATGATGGCCTAAGGTTTTATAACCAATTGTCTCAAGGCGTTATTAACGCAATTCGTTTTAATATGATTGAAAGCATTCTCTATGTCAAGGAAGAATATATTCCTTGTAATAATGACTGTAGCGCAGTAGATATACTTTTCGCTTAGGTATATTGAGCCTGTGAAAAAGTATCAGGGGCGAAGGGTGATCGATATTGACAACAATGGCAATTGGGCCTAGCTGAAAAGCTTAATCATTAGAAATATTAATATAGACTACCGACGGTGACGTACTTTCTGGTAAAAACTCTGAAAGCAAAATAAAATTTCTATAAAAAATTCCTCAAAAATCTGTTGCTCAGTGTCGAGAGTAAACAGACAGTAAATAAAATTAGCACACACAATATGAATGATGTGAGAGGTTAGGTTGTTATCCTGACTAAAGAGATGTAATGACCAATTGTAAATAAGTTGGGAAGTGCACCATGCTGTGATTATGTAGTTGATTAAGAGTTTGATTTCCACCAAAGATCTTGCTCTGTTTCACATCACTCAGCTTCAATAAAGAAATAATAATTTAATTTCAATATAAAGATATTGCATCACTGGTAATTAGAGAGATCTACTTTCGTACGTCCGCCTATG
>QOCX01003996.1:0-15878 GCA_005959815.1 Sarcophaga bullata | reverse complement strand
TGAAATAAAATGTAAAATTAATGATCCATTAAATACGAAACGACAAATTCTAGACAAATCAGTCGCCGCTACAACAAGTAATATCATCGCATAAAAAAAATATTTAAAATGTTAAAACTGGAGAAGATAGAAAAAAAAAACGATAACAACTCTAGGTAACTCACTTTGTTGGAAGCGACTTGTTGGGAATTTTATGATCCACTTTATAACCCAAGCTTAGAGCATGCATTTGTTGAGAATTTCGAATGGCAGCTGTCGTTGTAGAGTTCGTGATCATTTCGATTTTATTTAATTGCTCTTCGATATCGGACAACTGTGGATCATTGTTTGTGGCATGAACCCAGACTGCATTACGATTTCGGCATTTATTTAAATTGTATAAATCGATAACAGCCAATGGGTAAGGGGTCGACTTGTGTTTTTCAACTGTGAATACTTTTGCTTTCATGTCATAAACTGTCAACACTTGCCAGCAGCATTAAGCAACGCAGCAGCAGAAAGCAAGCAGGCAACAGCATGCATCATCAATTTTATCATGGGCTACATTTCAAAGAGAAATTGAGTGCATCTTCCTCCACTCTTCGTTCATTGGGCTTGAATTTCATAACGTGGTTTATATTGTTATTTGTGTGTTAACGTGTTTATTATGGTCATGTTCGTTTGATAGTTTACTGTTTGCAACAATACTTTTATTGTTATTATCCACATGAATCTCGTTAATGCTATTCGCATGATGGCCAGTTACGTTTGGCCAATGATATTGAAATGCTTTGCCAATTGTTTTGTGTGTTACAGACGTTTGATAGAATGTCGGTGAATTGGTGGCACTGGCTTCTGAGTGTGTCTCACTGGGACACGAAATGCCAGATGATAGAAATGTGTCATCTGACATGTTTTGGCCAACTTTATATCTGACATTGTCATTTTCTGTAATGCCCACCACTTGTGCCTGTTGCAGACTCTGCTGACTAGTTGCACAACTTAAATCATAACTGATGAGACTGGATTGTTGGGAAAGATCACGGAAATACTGATGCTGCTGTTGCTGGTGTTCTTTGCCAAGTTCTGTTTTTGATAATGAAGATGTTTTTGTTGTTGTGTTTGGCACAACCACAGACTTCTTTACATTTACAGTCTGTTGCTGACTAGTTTTGTTAGAACTCCTTTTGAGTGTTGAAATCGCAAATGTATCCGTATGCGTCATCTTTGTTGTTGTTGCTGCTGATGACTTGAGACGATTTTTTGAACAGTTTGCTTTGAGCCTTTTCGGTGTCATTTTGATTATCTTGCATGACTGCTTGTTGGGTACTTCTTTGCCCCTGCAAGGTTCCTGGAGACTCAACGTTGGCGCTACTCGGGCAAATGCACTCTTATGGGTTGTATTCAATATACCTTTGGTTGCTGATGATTCCCGACTGCGTTGGTGCGTGGTGTTATTATTATTTTGCTGCAAGCGTCGGCGACTACGTCTGATGCTTGGCATGTTGCGTGGAAACAATGTTGCTGCCTCATTAAGCGTGCATGATGAGGATTTTTGTGAATTTGAATCAAGTGTTGAGTAAGTGGTGGAGTATTTCGTTGAAATGTTTGATACTGTGGAGGCTTTATCATTTATATCAGCATCTACGAATGCCATATCACGACATGTCTTGGAGCTACTGTCAAATAATGACGGGTTTGTTGAGACACTATTGCTGTCGTTGTTGCTAAAAATGCTGTTTGGATTAACTGTTAATAGTTTCCATAATTTCTTAGCAGCACGTTTTCCCAAAGTCGATTTGGGATGCAATGTTGCAAGCGTTTTTTCATCATTCGTCATACTTTCGTTTTGTGTGTTCTGTACGATCAACACCCTCTAAGCACTTTATGTTCTATTCGACCACCACAACTTTATGACGTGGATGATAAACTAATTGACATACGAATGCTAAAATACACTTGAAATCTATTTTGGCGTTTATTGCACCCACAAATGCAAGTTTGTGGGTCACAAGCTCTTATTTTCAAGACACAATAAAAATTTTGTTTATTTGCAGTCCGTTTGTTCTAAATACGTGACCAGCATAAATTTGGTTTCGTTTCTATTTCGTTGCGATCATTGATGTTGCACTTGTTTCGAATCGTTTTACATTTTTAATACACACACAGACACACACAAATTGTATTAGAAAATCTAATAAAATGAATAACAAATTGCTTTGCGAAATTAAAAAAACAAAATGCTTCTGTTCTTCACTCTTCTTTTGTTGACATCCAAACGTAATCAAAACAATAATCGATTAAAATTACAACAAAATGGAAAGAAAGAAAAAGAAAAACGAAGTTAAACACGTTTTAATGATCCACGTTAAATGAAAATAATAAAAAAAAAACAAAACGACGTTAAATTAAGTAACGATTAGTAACTTTAGTCCGTACAAGAAAACCGATGCGAACCGATCACGACAATGTTTGGTTAAAAACTGAAAACAAAAACCTTAAAACCGTCATTCAAAATATTGGTTGTTGAGCATTAGCACACACGAACGTTAAGATCGGGAGTTGAAACTGAAGTTTGTTTACCAACAAACCGAAATGCGAAAGAAAGTTAATAAAAGAAGTGGAAACAAAAACAAAGCAAAAGTTGTTGTAACGTAGCATGTGAAATTGTTGGGTGTGTTTGATTGTGTTTTCTAGACTGGAGTTTGATCAAACACCGGTTTACATTTGACTTGCCTCTGGTAGCAACGTTAGTTTATGCTCCCAAATTGTTGATGCAGGTAAAGACTGTAGTTGAGTTCACATCTCTCATCTTTTGCTCTCTTTTACCATTTATTTCGTGTTTGTATTGCTGATTGTATCTCTTTGGCTCAAAAGCCAAAGTTGTTAAGCACTTGTTTACGTTTCATTCATGGCCTAGTATGCGATTGTAAGTATGGATAAAGTTTTACATTTAAAACTCCTATTGCGGATCTGAAAATACCCATAATTTCCAAAAATTATATGATTTTTCTATAAGTTTAAATACATAAAGTGGCTCAAACGTATAATTGGACGGCACTTGGTGTGAAATTATTCAAATGCTGATTTTTCCACTTCAATTGAGAAATATTTTTAAAAGCATCATTCTCACGTTGTGAAGCTGTGCTTCATAATTGACCAAAACTACTTCAAACACCGGCACAGTCTTAATATTAATAAACATGTTTAGGAAAACTCAGCCGTAAGCTCTGTGAGTCGACTGTCAGCATAGTGGAGCAGTTGAAAGAAGGACTAAGAGGAGAACGGTACAATTTTACACAAATTCCATACTCTCGATGCCGATGTACATTTGGAATACCATAATAATTTTCTGTAAATCAATGACATACAAAAGCGATAACAAATGTTCAAAAGGGATTAAATTTATTTGCAGTTACAATCTGACGTCGTGTGAAAAATAATCCCAAAAAAATTAAGATAGAGTGTGGAATCCTCAAATCCAATTTGCTATCAGTCATGTTGAAAGGAACCATGTTGTCACAACGAATTAGTCTATGACTTATTTGATTGGCTATTACAACCCTTAAGTAAGAATTACAACATAGCTTCGCATAGGAGGAAGGAGGGGCCAACAGTTTAACGTCGACTATGAAATAACGCTCATATTTTTTGTCACAAGACTGTTGATAGGTAGCCGCCGAAAGAAATATTTAAAGATTGAACCACGGTATTCGAACAACGGATTACAAGCTAAAGTCGAAATTGGAATTCATACATTGTAAGGAAAAGTAGGTATGAAGTTTGAAGGAGAGGACACCAATCAAGCCAACTAAGTCAACAATAGCGCTTGTTGTACGCTCTTCAGTTATACAGTGTTACTTTCCGAATGCCATCTCAAGTATAAAACATACTCTAACTATTGTGATCTAAGCGACTGTGGTCTTCACCTTATCTCAAGTTTTCAGAATAGCAACTTCTAGAACTTCACTGTTGATTCGCTACTATTACTTTCCTGTCTATTTTATTTTGACTAATTCACTAATCTAATCTAATCTCTGGAATGTTCGCAATTAAAAACTTTGCTTAGATAAGGTCACCTGCAAATATGGTAGTAAACAATCAAACCGATTTTTTAAGGAAAACTTAATTCTGTGTAGATTATAATTTTTTAATATATCACCATGGCAACCCTCCCTTTAAACTAAAACTGAACTTTACTCATCCATCTCTCAATTGCCTGTACATTGAGTGAATTCAATAAAATCTACAATAATTTCTATATTTACAGCATTTGATCAAGTTTGGGAAATACTTAATGCTCTCAGTAAATTTCTTTTTACTCTTGCCATCAATTTATTGCAACTGCAGCTAGTAAAGAAAGAAAAATACCTTTTGGGCCTTCTGACATGAAATGGAAGAAAATCATTTCTTTCGCTTGGTTCGATTTCATTTCTAATTTTTCTTTCTTTTGTATTCTCTTTTAATTGACCGATTTATTGAGAAACTAATATTGTGTCAAGTGTCTGTCAATTATTGTGAATGGATTTATGATTTTCACCGGCAGGTGATAATCGTGAAATACACATTGCGAATGTAGACAATATGGATGATATGTGGGATATTCATGCATGCATGCTTAAATGGATTAAAAGATTATTTTTATTTGATCTGCTTTCGTCACCAAAAAATAATTTGAAACAAATTAAAGATAATTGCAAGGATTTTGTTTAAATAATGTTTTTATTATATCAGTAATGTTTAATAATCATTTCATTCATTTCATTTTAATTTGAACGAAACTTTGAAAAAAATTTCTATGAAGGAATAGATTCCCAACATTTGCTTACGAAAAAGTTTGATTAGAAATTTAAAATTTGAATACGTTTTTCTTACATTTGAAATGAACTCTATTCAAGGGCACCTTTGATGATAACATTTCATATTTATGCTGTATAGCCACGAACATAGAACTTCTGAGTTTTCCGAACGAAAAACAATTTCAAATGCTTCAGAGAATGATAATCTGAGGATGCAAGGTTTGGGGTAATGCTACTCAGCCAAGCTCTTTCTGTATTTTTAGGTTAGGTCAGATATTCTCATTTGTGAATACAATTCTCTATTACTAATTGGTGGTAGTAGAAGCTCGAATGAGCAATTTCTTTCATACCTTTATATACACAATCCTGGATATGTTCTGGCAAATTACCATGGACTGTGTGTTTACTAAATGGTGCTAGAGGAGTTAGCAATTGACACCGAATAATCATATCCAGCGATGAAATCCATTTATAGATGAATTTATATGTACAAAACAAAATGGTTGATTTTGAGACATATATTGACATGCATGCCATCATTGAGCATACTGAAAAAGTCACTATTTGGGGTATGAATTTCTAGTTGATGATTATCAACTTCTTTTGACCTGAATTGAATTATTTGATATGCTATTTCAATAGGTATAAGCTACGTTGCGAATTGGATATACAGCACGATCGATGCTCTTAGCATGCTTATCTCACGTGGAGGTGATAAGAACTGGCCACCGAGTTAATTTAATTTGATCCCATTAGACTTTTTGATGTGCCAGAATCATGGAAACTGATATTTCAAATGCGTTCCACCCAGATGCGCGTAGACAATGTGGATGGATTCTTCGGAAACCAATCTACCGTACCGTAATACGGTGCAATTGAAAGATAACGAATAGCATTCTTAGGGAAACTCCACTTTATTTTAACAAATGCATCACCTATTTGGCATATAATAATGAATGAAAACGATCGGTACATACATCATAACCATACCATACATACATACCATACATACATACATACATACATACATAATTGGCTATTACAACCCTTCAGTCAGGATTACGGCCTAGCACCACCACCGCCGAAGAATTATTTTTTCGTATTTCGTTTTTGATGTCTGACCGGGAATTCGAACCCTGGCCTTTCGTCTAATAAGCCAACACAATACCTACTAGATTACGGCGACTACGAAAACATCGGTACATAGGCTCCAATTGTCAACAGTTTTGGGACAAATTCTCTATCAAACGTAATTTATTGCAAAGAAGTGGATTACAGGCAGAAAGAAGTTCGTATGAGTGCACAACAAGCTTAATTTATGCCTTAGGTTTTTCTGGACTCTTGGTTAATCTCCTTTCCATCAACTGAAAACGACTCGAACTATAATAATATTGCCTCCATTAGTTAAGTCTTATTTATGATTTGCAATCCTTATATTGTCTTGAAAACTACTGTTTTGAGCTCTGCATATCAATACAAAAAATCTACGATTTTTATTTGTTCACTTGTACACAATGCCCTTGGCTCCGCTCAGAACACCAATTTCACTCATTTTGAAAAGAATAAAATCAAGTTTTATTTATATTTGCTTTAAAAGACATACGCCTTAGAAGATTATTTCTAAAGCCGCATTTAATTTTTGACGCCATTCTGGAGTAACGAATACTGAATGATGCTGCGAGATGTTGAAGTTTTACATCTAAGAAGTGTTGATAATTAATTAAAACTAATTAAGGAAACGCAACTCAACGAAAAATCACGTCTAAACTTTTAACATAACTTTTTTTACTTACAATTAATAAAATGTATAAACATTTAAAAGTATTTCAATTAGAAAGCAAAAACAAATACAAAACAATTGGCATCAACAGCAACAACAACAACACGCAGCAGCAGCCAGTCATAAAACATTTAAGACAATGAAAATGAAAAGTTGTAGCAAGTAAAACAAGAAGGGACTCAAAGAAAGTAAAAATAAAAGGGGAATCTCTTCAAACGAATGGAGTCAAGCAAAAAATTTGTTTCTTTGAAAGAAATGTGTTTCTTTACAAAGAAAACCATACACATACACACTCAGTGTTCCTGAATAAAAAGGAAAAATTGTTAACATTTGCACAACGTTTTGTATGAAAAATAAAAATTACACGCAGTTTTAATGTTTTGTTGTTTTTGTAGTTCTTTTTTTTTCTTTATGATAATTTTCTTGTTTTTTTGTTTTTGTTTTTTTCTTTTTTAAATATCAAACAGTATTTAGCACATGAAGTCGCGAGCATATCTTACATTTACTTATCAACCTGATATTCACAGTGCGGATAATACTTCCACCGGCAGACACAATCTGATATTGGGACTTTGAAAAAATATTGATTTTTAAAAGATGATACAGATATTATGATAATAACGGTTATTAGAAAACATCGTGAATCGATTTTATACCGATTTTCCTCACAATACATCATGTCTTTCTATGTAACGATTGAATTTTGTAATCAAATGGAACTGAAATGGAACCAAGACGTACTATTACATGTTCATTGGACTTCACTCAATCTATATTGGGCGCGCCCTATAACGTCTCTCCCAATCCTGTTACCTAATACACTTCCAGATGCTGTTCGGTATCAGTTAGAATAATTGCCTGTAGAGTGCTTGACACACAGGTTTCAGATGCTTTTTTGTGGTAATTCTTCTACTTATAATTGAATTTATATTTGTAAGGTCAAATTGATTCCTGTTCCATAGTCTCAAATGTTCAATATATTTTTAGGCTACTTCTAGATAGCCTAATGCACGGCACAAATATGTAGCTCACTATACTCACTTTAAATTACCGAAGCAAAGTTTACACTCAAGCACGACTAGAAGAGAAGACTCTCTCTCTCCTACTTCTACAGAGAGAATCTGCCTCAATGGCTCACGCAAAGCTCATCTTCATATTGTCCTGCCTAGATAATCACAATCTTATCTTCTTATCTTATCTTATCTTATTTTCAAACTCTGAGTTCTGGAATGGCGGCCTGACAATATTTTCAATGTTTTATGTTAAATCAATGTGTACAATAGTTTGTATTTGAGTCAAATGTTTAAAATCACTTTAGAATTCCAAAATATTAAAATTGAACAACCTGTAGCATGAAAATTTTACATTTTCTTACGAGAAGTAGTCTGATATCACTGCATTTCCAACACAAATTCAACCAATGCCAAAGCACCATGGACGACCACAGACAATGACGTGTGTTCACTGAATGGTCTCTGACCCTAGTTGTTCTCGAAAAATTTTCAGCGATGAGGCTAATTTCTAGATGAATGGGTACGTTAACAAACAACATTGTCGAAACTGGGAGAATACCAATACAGATAAGATCAAATAGAATCTAACAACAAAAATTGCTCAAGATTTACGCTTGGGCTGACGGCTTCATCGGTGCATTTTTCTTTAAGAACAACTTTAGTCAGGCTATCATTGTCAACGGTGAATACTATACTCCTATAAGTACCAACTACTTTGGGGCCTGAATTGATTGCTCTAAATACCAACGACATGTAGATTTAACAGAACGACGTTTCGTTTCACACAGTTGATGCCACTTTGAATGTTCTTGCCCGATCGGTTTGAGGACATGGTCCTCCAGCGTGCAGGTGATGTGTTCACCATTGGACCCCCGTACGACTTATTCTTGAGGAACAACAACGTATCTCAAAGTCAATAGAATTCATGCCATCGTCTAAACTGAGTCTGATTTATTTGCAAGATTCATTGGACATTTCAGATGCGCTAAACCCAGCAAACATTTTGAAACGAAATAGTTTGAAACGAATAAAATAAATTCCAATGATATCTCACATACACTTTCTTTTTATTTAAATTTAAAAGGAAGAAGGAATTAGAAATGTTCAAATAGAAGCTTATAAGCTAGTTTTTAATATTAAATCAATGAAAAACGACAATAATAAATCAATCTAGAACTTGCCACGCCAATAATATATCAAATATTAACGGAATGAAAGGCATGTGTAATCTACTTTAACTTTTGATCTTCTCATTAAAGTTAGCTCTTCAATTTAAAGAGATAAAGAAAATACCAATTTATGTAAAGAAATAACACACAAGATAAATAATATTTTGTATGAAATTGTAGCCGTCGAATAAAGGAAATTCTCGCTTTTCGGAATAAATAAATTTTGAAAATGAAATTATTTATATTTTGTTCAAGTGAAATATAGACTTGTTGATAAATATTTCATATGATTATTATTTATTTGAATATTTTAAATGCAATTTAATGTGTACATTAAACTCCCCTTTAGCATTTATACCAATACCCCGGGGTATAATGTGAAAGACAAAAAAACTCAAAACAATAACAGACCGATTCAAAAAAAAATCAAGAGAAAAAAAACCGAATAACACCAACCACCGCCATCGTCATTGTCATCATCATCATCATCATCATCATCATCATCTTTATCACCAACGTCAACAGCAACATCAACATCATCACTAACAACATTCATTGTTGTCCCCGTTGCCAGTGAGTTGAGTTGTTCAGTAAAAGCAGTTTACGAATGTTGGAAAAAAAATCTTCTTCTTCTTCTTCAGTTTTGAATTTTCTTTTTGTTTCGTTGGTTTCTGTTGTCGAAAAACAAGATGAGGCAGAAAACATTGGAATTTCTTTTCTTTTTCTTCTTTTCTTTTTTTTTTTTGTTTTTTTGTGAAACAAGTGCCTTCTCAGCCACATTTTACGCTCAAACACATGTTTGAGTTTTTCATTTCTTGTAGAATTCATTGATTCATTCATTCATTCATTCATTCGTTCATTTTTTCATTCTTCAATTTCTTTTATTGTTATTGTTGTAACAATATTATGCATTGTTGTTGTTGTTGTTGTAGTCAATATTACTGCTGTTGTTATATTTCCATTTAAAATTGCCGTTAAACAACGTTTATAAAACAAAAACAAGTATTGTTAGACAAGTTAGCATGTAAAACTAGACTCCACTTTAACTTGATACGCTCCGAATAGACTATCTTACACGGCATTTCTTTGCATCTGAGAAAATATGCGTTCATTCTCACAAACATATACACGTAGAGAGTTGTAGTTACACGTGTTATTACAGCTTACTTTCATTGTTACACCTTATAAAATATAACGAACGAATGAACGAACGTACGAAAATATCGAGAACAACCATCCTGGACGATTTTATACTCCAGCAGAGTATAAAAGACAAAAAATTCTTTTGCTTTACAACAATAGCAACTACCAACTTCCTTAACCTGAAACAACAACGGCATATGGTGAACAAGATGACGCCATTAAATCTTGAATTTAAGAGCCAACATAAAAATATAAAACAATTTACACTCTCTTAAAATAAATTATAATAACAACAAAATAAAAAAAAATCAAAGATTGTGAGAGAAAATAATCCGAAAGATGCTTGTGGCTTTGTTTAGCAAGACGCGAGAAAAATTAAAATGAAGATTTCAGATTTAATTTCTCAAAAATATTTTCTCAGCCTGCTAACAGTCCAGTCCCAGTTAAGGTGTGCTGAGCATTAAACATAAATTGTCTAGAAAGTGGATGTCTAATGAGACTTGCGTAAAAATTGATGGCAGAAGATGTAGATCAACATCAGTTTGATTACGCTGCAGGAGAAGCTGTAAGAGCAGCAACAAATGGGGATTCTAAATTACCATTCGATTGCACGCGCAGTATGTCATATAAAATCTATTAAAGGCCTGAAAGACCAGATATGGGAGAAACACTTTGCAGGGGTCTTTGAGACGCTCATCGACTACAATACCAGTAATGAGCCAGCGTTAACAATCGCACATATACCGAAGATTTCGCTTGTGAATAGCCAATGTTATTCACTACAATCCTGTTGGAAGCAGATTTCACAATAAGGAAGAACAGATCGGGTAAGGCTGCAAAAATATTGCTCCAGAAATGCTCAAGGTTGATGCCAGATGCTTCACCCTCTACGTAGAAACAAACAACACCCTTCGGTAAAGATCCCAAAAAAAAAAAAAAAAACGCGACAACGTAATCTAAAAATTTTAAAGAGGTAATGCTACTTTGCGTGACACTTAGTCCTTTGCCAAATTGGCTAGACCACACTCCAAAACCAACTAGCAAATATCCGGTCACTACATTTTTGTCATACTTGGGCGGGTCAACAAGCTTGAGCAACCATTTTAGAAGGTTTGCGTTGATTTTAAGAAAGCTATCAATTGGATTAAGCATCAAACTGTCTGTTATGGAGTGGAAAAGGAGGTCCCAGACAAATTAGTCCGTTTCACGTCGCTTTAGTGTATAATATTTTATTGGAGATTGTTGCATAGAACTTATTGTGTCCGATAAGGATTTATTCAGTCCCTATTCGTATTTCTGATTGTAATCTAAGGGGAGCTTCTGGTCCGCAATTAGTGTGGAACATCTTAACACTAGACTAATGCTGATTATATTGCGTTAATTTGCTCGAACACATGTTGAAAGAAACCATCAACGGCCAGTAAAGCAATCAGTCCTATCCTTCTTGATGATAGGCCTGCTAAAGAAGTAAAACTTTGCTCCCAGATTGTGGTACCAAAACGGACATCGATGTTCGACTTGCGAAGCCAAAAAAGATGGTATTTGGATGCGAATATGAAATCAGAACTTCTTCGGATGAAATCAAAATTTGTCTGTTGGCCAATTACAGTGTCAGAACCCTTTCATTTTATCAGCAAAATGCAATTTACAGAACATCTTCAGCTGAATAAGTTCCACACCATTATGAGTTCTTCACCATGTTTGACAGTAGGACATAAGTTCATGGGATTTGTTTCCTGATTTGGGTTTCTTCAAATATTTTCAATCTGAAATATTAAATTTGCGTTCATTTGTGAACAAGGCATTCTTACAAAATGTCAACCTTATTAGAACGCAGCAATCCAGTCTTTTAATTTCTTTTGTTTTCAAAAAGGATTAACTTTCTGATTTGCAGTGTAGTATGGCGAGGATCGAATGAATGAATGGCTGTTTAAGAGAGTAATTTAAGGTTTAAACATAACAATTTAAGCCTTACAGCGTAACTCTTAGAATTTGGTATCGATTTTGATTTTTTTATACATGTAATGTTTGTAACTGTAAGTGGATCATTTACTGTGATCCACGTTACTAGAAAATACGAATTTTTTAGTGAAATTATAATTGAAGAAAATAATGCCCTATGAAGTAATTTATTCCATTGCAATGGATAGCCGATCTTCTTTCAATTTGATATGCGATACATTTTAAGACGTTGACTGTAATCTTCATAGTCTAGTAGGTAGAGTGTTAGTATAAGTAAGCGTGAGACCATGAAGAATCTCCAACAAAATGGAGTATGAAAAAATATTTCCTCGTCGACTTCCTCTCAGTCCTAGCCGAAACTCTGAAAGTAAATAAAAATGGCCATGACAAGTTTATCAAAAATATGTCCTTTGGAATCGACTTTAATATGCAGTAGGTGCCTCCTATCATGTATAGAATTAACACACACAACATAAGTGGTATGAGAAACTGGGTCGTAATGACAACTCAAGTCAGTATATACTTTAGAGAGTTTCGAAATCAATTCGAATCTTAATTCATCTTACATGCTATTGAACTACATACTCGTGCATACTATAACGATCAAAGTGTATGTTGTTGTATGGGCGTTGAACTGTAACATACTAGAGTCTCTAGTGGAAATCGAATTACAGTGAGTGTATTTAGCCATAAAAAGAGCATTTAATAATATCATCGGGATAATGACATCAGCACAATAATTAAAAAACGTAATTAAATAGTAATTATTTTTAATTAAGAGCGTAATGGATACAATTTTGATCGTATATTTTTTTAACTCATATTCCAAAGCAATAAAGATTTTAAATTCGGTTTTTAAAAATAGTCTGTGATCATGATTAAACCATTCTTCATATTGAAAATTATACTCGTTAATAGTATTTTATTATTCTTCTTACCAAAATCCATTGATTGTGTAAGTGATTAACCGTTAGAAGAAAAAAAAAACAGAAAACTGATAAAAAAAAAATGGTTTTTTAAAAAAATTCTATTTCCGTACAATATAGCGCATCAACGTAAAGCTAGCAAACTTGCAGTGCTCATCGCTAGACGAGAAAATTGTTAAAATCAGTGACTGTAAATTGAAAGCCGTTAGACGCGATGTGACAGAACTGACGATTTATGTTAATTTAATTCTAAAACCCGTAAACAATACTATGGTAAATGAAATCTTTTCTCAATTTTCAATTTTTTATTTTTCCATTTTAAATTCGAATTTTAAAAGGCTTCCTTATCATTTAGGTGAAGATTGGTATAAAGAGGCGAGGAGATTATAAACACAGACACCTTTATCAGGCTCGTATAGACGTTTGTGAATTTCTGCGCAGTACACGACGGAATTTTTTAGCTGAAACTCTTTACAAATTCTTTGAACTTTTAAAATATTCGAATATAAATCATACGTGCCCCTATGATGTTAGTATCATTTGATTTGAAAAATTCATATTTACTACACCCAACAAAAATTTTATTTCTTTCTTTGTCTCTTTAGCACGATTTGATTGTGTCGAATGGTCGAATAGATACAAGACAGTTAAATTTTCTTTCAATGGCATCTGGAGAATATACCATAAGCACAACGTGGTATGCTTATAGCATGCCAGCAGCACAAATTAACACAAGCATAACTATTTACTAAAAATATTTCGATTTCTTAAAACAATTAAAAAACAAATGAAAATTTGAAAAGAAACAACAAAATAGAATCCACATTGTCCTGCCCTATTAGTTTATTGCGGATAGGTTTCCTTCATCATAAAATTATTGTGATCAGAAAAAGTGATTCTTTAAGATTCAAATAAACCTTCCTTAGTCCTATAAATACAAGATCGTTCAAATTTCTTGTTTCCCTATATAGAATCGTCTGCACTTTATGGTCACAGTTCCATCATTACCAACATAAAGTGGAAAACTTATTAATTATCGATTGGCTATTTGCGTTGCTTAGTACAAAGAAAACAAACTTAATTATGGTTATGGTTGTCATTCTTTATTAGAAAATATATGTGCATTGTATTGATTCTAAGAACAGACTATCAATGTATAAAAATCAAATTGTAATTCAGTTATCTTTCTGAAGCGACTTTAGTCTGAACAAGAATAGAACTCCAAGCGTCACGATATTATGCCTTCTTCTTACAATTTCTTAGATCAAGTTTTGATCTGCCTACGTTGAGATTGATATCTTTTTCGCCTTCCCTCGAGTACAAACTTGTAAACCTTTTCGCTACAACATCCTCACCCATAGGCACGACGTGTCTGAGACAATGAAGGTATTTTATTTTTGATTCGGTGACTATTTTGCCACCAACGCAGTCCACCTGGACTATATATTTCACGAAAAATTTCTCTTTCAGAGTACATCAGTAGAGTTCCATCTACTTCCGCAAGTACCCATACATCTGCGTTATTAGAGTTTTCGTCGAAAGAATTGAAGTTTCATAAATTTTAGGGAAGCATGCTACAACATCGCTATTGAAGTCGCCGTAGTCTAGTGGGTATTGTGATGGCTTATTAGACAAAAGGCCAGGGTTGGAATCCCCGGTCAGACATCAAAAACGAAATATAAAAAAATATTTCTTCGGCGGCTTCCTCTCAGCACTCAGCAGATTTCTGGCAAAAACTCTGAGAGTAAATAAAATTTTCGTGATAAGTTTCTCAAAAATCTCTCGTTCGGAGTCGACTTTAAACTGTAGTGCCCGCCACTCATGTATAAAATTAACACACACAACATAAGTGGTGTTAGAAGCTAGGCCGTAATCCTGACTGAAGGTTTGTAATGGCCAATTATGTTATGTATGCACGCTATAATATTCAACAGTACATATGCATGTATACAATAGCTCACAGCTTTAGTTCCTATCTTATTTTTAAAATAAAAAGCATAATAGAGCCTAATTTGCTAGAGAGATTTGGCCATACAAAATAAGCCACGGCTTATAATGGCTGTGAGTCTAAGTCGGAACTAATACTTTTGAGAAAAATCACTATCTTTTATATGTAAAGGCAATGTGACTTTATTAAGACTTAGATTAACATTTTCTTTATTAACAGCTTTTTAAAAAACATTGTTAGACAAATTGACTTAAGTCGACTTAGGCTGTTATTGTTTGACGCCACGGATCATTGTTCCATTAACATATTGCTGTTAATGTGAAGATGTGATTTGTCTAGCAAAGTCTCCAAAGCATAGTCGCTAAACCTCATATAAAAGTCAACAACAAACCTTGCTTATTAGTGAACGACAGATAAAGGTTCAAATAAATTACGATAACGGAACTACGAGTATACGGAAAGACCCCAAAAGACAAGGAGATCAAATAAGAGAGTAACAAATCAACTGCAAATTTTTAAAAGCCTTTGGAAATAAATAAAGTATGAATAACTCTATATGTAGCGATTTTAGTAGTATTAATTAATACTAGACGTACATACGAGTATGTACACTGTGTTATTATACACTCTGACATTTTGAAAATGTAAAGTTTGATGTTTGGAGGAGTAAGAGAATCGTGTAACTCGTTATCAATTAAAGTTGCAATCTTTGAATCCAAAGGAAAAGCGCTAAAAACGTTAAAACTATCACAGAACATTTCGCCTTGTTTTCTTATTAATTTGCTTTTCCAACTTTCCAGTTTGTTTTTCTAGCAAACGCCGATAGGTGAATCTACTGTTTGCGGTTCCTAGAAATGATAAGCGTGCTTATCTGTTGTTGTTTCTAAAGACGTCAACTTACTTTTTGTGGCAAGTTATGAGGAAATACTCGGATACGAATGTTAGTGCGTTGTCGTTTCTCAGAGATAGCACTGCTTAACTTTCTATAACGTTCGTATTAATGCCTCTAGGGGAGTGAATGTCTGAAGGAGATTGAATTTTCGTTATCATAATAAATAAACCCTTTCTCATATATCTAACGGTATTTTATATATATACATACATACATAATTGGCCATTACAACCCTTCAGTCAGGATTACGGTCTAGCTTCTCACACC
>QOCX01003995.1:0-15880 GCA_005959815.1 Sarcophaga bullata | reverse complement strand
GTGTATCAGTGTGCCAAACTAACAATAGTTAATAGCGAATAGAGCATAAAGCCAATGAGAGTGACGGAGAAAGCAGGAGACAGAGAAGAGTAAATAAATGCACGCTTTAGAGAAATACAACAGTTTTGCGAATTTATTTGTCGTCAGCGTTGCTATGTGTTTAGTGCAACTGAAAAGAATTTTTTGGTTAAAGTTAAGCAACTATTTTACCGTTATTTACCATGCAATACATATGTACACAGAAAAGAAATGTGGATACTCTACATATACAATATAAGCGACGGTAATGGTTAACGTACTAACCGACTGAGGCATTAAGGCATACGTGTCATACTAAAGACTAGAATTTTGGCAGGAATTATTTGAAATACCCATACCCAATACATGTCAGATCCTAGTCAATCTCACTACAGTGGTCTTTTGCGAACCTGAGTGCTTAACTGGATAGTAAACAGCCCTGGCAGTAGATCATTGAGGTCAAGAAGGCTCAAGAATCCTATAATAAGCGGGGATTTTTGGAAATCCTCACTGGAAGTCAAAAATTTTGTACTGCCCCACTGGATCTTACTCAAGCTGGACTATATAAGCGCAGCTTAGTAACCCAAGTGTCTATCTAGATAGTAAACTATCTTGACAGAAGATTACTTTTCAGATAAAGAAGACTCTAGACTCCCCCAATAAGAAGGAATTTTTTTGGAAATTCTCACTGTAAAGTCAATAATTCTATACTGCCCCACTGGATCTTAGTCAAGTTAGACTATGTAAGCGCAGTTTAGAAATCCAAGTGCCTATCTGGATAGTAAGGTATCACCTTTGAGAAGAAGAAGACTCTAGGCTCTTTCAGTAAGTTGGGATAATTGGAAATTCCCATTGTAAAATGCAGAATTTTGTACTGCCATGTTGGATATTAGTCAAGCTGGGGTACTACAAGCGGTCTTTTGAGGACCTAAGCCTCTATTTAGATGGTAAAATGCCCTGGCAGAAGATTGCTTTTTTAGATATGAAGAAGGTTCTAAGCTCCTGCAATAAGAAGGAATTTTTGGAAATTCTCACTCTAAAATCAGGAATTTTATGTAGCCCCATGGGGTCATCAATCTGAAGCTTTATAAGCAGAATTTTAAGAACCCAAGTGCCTATCTATAAATTAAAATGCCCAGGAAGAAGAATACATTCAAGAGTATAAGAAGAAGTGCTTGAATGCAGACTGTGCAGTCAGGAATGTCATCGTTGGAAGGTGAAATATACCTCCAGGGGATGCGAAGTGGCTCGATGACTCAGTGGCCCTATCTCCGTCAAATTGGTTTCTATAAGTTGAATTTAGAAATCTAAGTGCCTATGTGAATAGTAAACTGTTCTACATATGAAACGAAGGATGATATAGCTAGGAGATAATGTCTATATCCAGGGGTGATGAAGTTAGTCCTACCGATTCTTAATTCTGGCTGTATTGTGTAATGAGAGCGTTCGGAGAGAGGTCGTCTGCACCATATACAGAAACTTTTTCTGCATGTCGTGTTCCGTTAGGAGGAAATTTTTGAGAATTTTGTACTGCCCCGCTGATCTTAATCAAATTGACGCTGACAATCTAAGTGCCAATTGCGGATAAACGCTTTGACTGCGCACTATATTTTTCTTTGCGTGTAGGATAAACCTCACTAAGCCTCTGGAATATTCCACTGTGTAGAGCACTGAGCCAGTAGATAAGCTATTCAGAGAAGGTTAAACCTCCCATGAGATATTTCTTCTTTCTTATAGATCAGGCGATCAGACGAAGAGTGAATTATTTATGCGGGAAGATTGCAGAATGAGGGACAGCAATTAAATGAGATGGCGGACATCTATGCCGGACATCTATTGCGGAACCTACCTCATTTAAAAGGGAAAATCAGGAAATGTTGCAATCCTTCAAAAACTTTTTTGCTTCGATGCTTAGAGCGTTATCGCTAAAAAAAATACTTCAATCGGTGAAGCTCTGAGAATAAAATTGCGTTCAAAACCTAGTGGACTTGAATTTATCCATCACATTGCAGAAAGATCTCTCGATAGGACGATTATGGCGGTTAGTTACTCTAACGGAACACCCATTTAGATTAACTAATTTTTGTTATTTCTACTTGGTGTTGAATATCAAATCAGTTCAATGGTGATGTGACAGAACACGCTAAAGAAATGACAACCAATATGACAGATGACAGCTTCAACAAGATGGCCATTATCAAGTGTAAAAATTTGGAAGACTCGATACAATTTATTTAAAGAAAAAATAGTCGGAAAACAGGGGAAATCCTATACTCTAATAGAATTTCAATTTCTACAACAAAAAATATTGCAATACAACAACAACAATAACAACAAAAAGCGCGCGCATACAATTATTAACAGTAACGTGACAAAAAAAAAAACCCCAAAGAAGAAAAGCCAAAAGTGAAGAAAATTTTTTTTTAAAAGAATTTGCATCTCGAACACAGCGAGAAAGGGAGAAAACATGTGAATGCAACAACAACAACAACTGCAACAACAACAAAAGCATAACAAAACACACGCACTGAATATACCCACACAATTATACAACAATTGCACATTCATTCATGTACACACACTTGCACAGGAAAAAAAACGCAGAAAAACAAAAAAGGGCACACGTTCAATGTGAATGACCGCGGCTAACACACATTTAGCGTTGAAATAAAGGCAAAAAAATAATAACAACAACAACTCAGAAATGTACTGCGAATGCATACAGCGCATATAAGCGATATGAAAGAAGAAGAAGAAGAGGACAAAATTTGTTAGTGGCAAATAGCAAGACAGAGCGAGAGAGAGGAGTAAGTGCAATAAAGAGTTGTAAGAGAGTAAATCAACTGAAACAGGAAGAATTTTAAAGTAAAATATTAAAGAGATTTAAGTTTTATTATTCGGAAAGTATACGATACAGAGAGAGAGTTGCCATAGTTGTTTAGTAGCAAAAAATGACATGACACATGACAAAATCGTATTAAATTAGTAGTGAAAGATGGAAGAAACTTTAAAAACCAAAATCTGTTTTCATATTTTCTTCAGTTCCAATTAAAGCTATTCAATGTTATGCTCACTTGATTTTCCTCTCTGAAGCAAAGACAGGATCAACCTGCACTTATGGACATGCTGCAATATTTCAAAGTCTGACTTGGCAGTCAGGTTGCAATCAAGCCTGTTACAAACGTTTCCTCGAAACCTGTCGGGTTTTTCAGTGACCACTGAAGGGGACCATATGAAAATGTTTATTGGATAACGGCAGTTTTCCCCAAAAATCTCTTAATTTACTTGATAGCCTAACTGCAACCAAGCTCCTTCTCCGTCCTCGTCCAAGAAAGCTGAGAAATTGAGAGGCTATCGTTGGAAATTGTGTTGCTTATCAAGCGATCTGGCTTGGTATAGAACCTCCGACATATTACAGGACTTAGATATTCCGATTACCCTTACTTCGGTTCTTTTACAGGCTGGCTCTAATTTGTTGACCGCAAGAGGCAACCTAAATACAGCTAGGCTTTGCTAGATTGTAATGGATAAGAAAGATAATGCCTGCCTTACTTAAGTTAATTACTCATTTCAACCCTGCTTAATCAGAATTATCTATGATTGGCGGCACCTACAGTATAACATCGACTATGAACGGCAGATTCTTGAGAAACTTCATGATAATTCTATCTACTCTTAGAGTTTTTGCCCATAGTCGACGAAAGAAATATTTTTTTCTATGAATTACGCACTCTCTCGTAATAAACCAACACACTACAACGTACTACACTAAAGCGACTTCGTATTCCGATTGGATCACTGAAAATGGGTATTCGTTGTAGGTGCTTATTATTGACAGTATAATAATCAGCTGCCACACAATAGCTACTTCAACGGTATGCTTTTCCGTGTATGGGAATTCTTTTCTGCAGAGATCTTTTGTAACACTTATGATATGAGAGATTAGAATCTTATAATCGCAAACATTGTTCCTTCGTTCTTCCCTCCCATGACCTTACTACTAATATTATAATCCTTTAGTTAGGTATATAATCTAGCTTCCCATACCACTTATGTCGCCGCAAGAAATATTTTTTTCGTATTTCGTTGTTCGACAGTTGTGAGTTGGGGTTTAAACCACGGTCTCTCAATGAGCTATCTATTAGACTTAATCCTTTAACCTATCTTCCTAGCTGCAACACAATATACTGCATAAATAGGAGCCATCCCCTATTGCAAATTCCTTTTCATATGATTTTCACTGGCACATTCCTGATAATAAATCATCTTTTGATTCATTTTTTACTGGGAATAAGTCATTAAACAGTCGTCATCATACAATTTGAACTTGTTTTACCTAAAAAAAAAGTAAAACGAAGTCAATGATCTTTTGTTGTCAAACAACAAATGAAAGAAAAAAACGCCAAAATAAAATCCAAAAATTATAAAATTATTACGAAATACCTTAACAATGAATATTTTTGTTTATATTTCCTAAAAAAAGAAGAAGAATATTTAAATAAATGAATCGTTAATGTCAAATACGTCACAATCTGTTTTGGTCATTTTGTTTGTTTTTTTCTTTTTTTGCACAATCCACTAAACAAAGAGCCAATAAACTCAAGTCATTCTTAAAATCGCAACCGTTTATACAACGTAACAGAAAGGTTTTCTGTTTGGCTTTGATTGCCCACTTTGCTGTGTAATCGTATACATTCGTTCGACGTACAAAAAAAATTATAACAGCACAGCAACACTTTGCTTTTAAACACGCACTCATACACACACACCTACTGTGTGTGGGAAATGCTGGCGTGCAGATATATAAACAAATGCCGCACGAAATGTCATTAAACTCTGGAGAGAAGAAAAAAAAAAACAAAAAAACAAAAAAAAAGGAAAACAAATAATAAGGAAAAGCAAGAACATACTCCATAAACAAATTTGTTATTTAAGAGAGCTTTTCCACGATGGAGAGAGAGAGAGAGAGAGAGAGAGTACGACAGTAAGAATTATTCTCTTACTCTCTGGTTGTAGTTTATTGTGTTAAAAATGTGATAAGGTTGCCATGTTCTTAGGTTTAAAGAATTTATAAGAATTTAAGGAACATACGAACATGCCTCTATCGGTTCTTTCATTAAACGTTTCCTATCTTTCAATAATAATTAAAACAAAACAAAATCTGTGCGAGATATTATCGAAATTTTCTATACTTTTGAAGGACTCACGGATTCCAAATGTCCTTCACGGCTTCTATGGATAGAGGGCATCTGAAATATCCAATTTGCCATGACCCCGGGCGTATAAATCAAACTGAATTTTACTGATGGCATGAGTATATCCCATGCGTCCCATTGCGTCTTAAGAAAACCCCACAAGCGAAGTCTAACGAGGTTGAATCGCACAATCCTGGTGTATAGTTCATACACGTGAGATGACTATGCTCATGCGGAATATCTAACGCGGCATGATCTGTGTCACGTAGCGTCGACCTGTTGAAACCACACGTCGTGGGCGGCCAGATCAATCAATTTAGGCCGAAAGGAGTTGATAATCATTGATCTATAGCGCTCATCGTTGACATCAATGGCCTGGCCAATGACGTTCTCAATATAATAGGGACCGATAACGCAAACAGTGACTTTTACGTGAAACATTATGTGCTTTTGGATTCTATGTGGACTCGGCATTGTCCCAAATTCGACCATACCTCATGTGCTCATTCATTTAGAAATTTGCTTTATCATTAAAGACCACTTTTTGGTGAAAATTAGGTTGCCAGTTGCCTAGTCTAGCAGGTAGTGTGGTGGCTTATTAGATGTGAGGCCACGGCTCAAACTCTAGGTCAGACATCTCCAACAAAACGAAATATGAAAAAATATTCGTGAGCGGATTTCTCTTCAGCACAATTCGAGCAAAAACTCTGAGAGAAAATAAAAAATTGCCATGAAAAGTCTTAAAAAAAATCTGTCGTTCGGAGTCGACTTTAAACTGTAGGTCCAGCACCTCATGTATAAAAATTAACACTCACAACATAAGTCGTATGAGAAGCTAGGTCGTAATCCTGACTGAAGGGTATGTAGTTGCTAACTGCTCCCGAGCCTAATCACCGAACATACGTCGTTGCCTATGGCCGTTTATTTCCACTTTCTGCTGCATTTAATTTTGGAACGGCTGGGGCAATCCCAAGACGCACAATTCGCTTAGATGTGGTCTACGATAGGCCATATTCTTGTTGATGACATAAATTCAACTGCTTTGGATTTCCTTGCACGTTTTCAGGAAAAACCAGAATGTTTTCGGCAGACCTTGCGTTTCATCATCGTTCGGATGTTGATCGATCGTTTACTTAACCAGTGGACTTTCATTTATTAACCACAATAGTCCTTTCGGAAGGCTAATTGGCGATTGCAAAATGTGCAAAGCTTTGTTTTACGTTGCCAGAGAGAACTCTCATTTTGAAAGCCAAATTTGTCCACACTGAATAAATGGCAACTAATTTGACAGTTGGTAGCTTCAACAACATGGCCGGTATCAACAGTTAGTGAACGGATGTCCCTGTTGGAAGGAATAGAAATCGATTTTAACAGAAGACCCTGTAAAACTATACTAAAATCGACGTAGTCTAGTAGGTAGTGTGTTGGCTTATTAGACGAAAGGCCAGGGTTTGAATGCCCGGTCAGAAATATTAAAAAAATATTTCCTCGGCGACTTCCCCTCAGCAGATTTCTGGTAAAAAACCGCCACTCATTAATATAATTCACACACACACAACATAAGTGGTGTGAGAAGCTAGGTCGTAATCTTGACTGAAGGGTTGTAATGGCCAATTATGTATGTATTTATACAAAAATTTATCAAAAAATCTATGAAAAAAAATCTAATTTTGACCCACTTTTTTCAACAATTTCTATGAGATTGGCAACACTGTATTTAACTCACATGTGTTTTTGCTTTTTTTTTCTCATTGAAAACATTGCTCTACTCTGTTGAGTTTCTATGAGAGGAGTACGAGTAAGAGTGTCCATGTGTGTGTGTCAAAATGTCTAGGCTTTGCGTAATATTTGGTTTTTTGGGGTACAATTCAATATGCTATGCCTTCCGTGTGCAAGTGTGTGTGTGTGTACTGTTGAGTGTTGGTGTTATTTTTTTTTTAGTAGTAGCAGCTGTATTTGTGTTGTGTGTAAAGCAGGTGAACGACCGACCTAGCCATTCTTGTTATGATTTTTGTTTTTGTATTTTCTGTGTGTGTTGCTGCTTGCTTGTTCTTGTTGATGCAGAGTACAAAAAAAATTTCCGAAAAGAGAACAAATTTGTTGTTACTTTGGAGAGTAAGAGAACAGAAGAAGTGTTCTTTTAAGGTTGATTTTTTTTTTTTTGGGGAGAAACACAAAAACAAAAACAACAACAACAATAATTGAATATACAGTTGGGTTTGAAAAAATGTGACTCATTTCTTGGCATGGCTACAAAAGAATTTTAAAAGAATTTTTTTTTTAAACAAAATGGGGTGTGTTTTTTTTTTATTTCCTTCAAGAACTTATTTTAATAATTTTAAATTAAATATTTTAACCGTTAATTTGTCTTATTATTTTTATTATTTTTTTTTATATTATGACGTTATTTATAGAACAGTAGGAGGAAGATTTCTTTACGTTTTTTTTTCGTTTTTTTTTGGTGGGATTTCTTTCGTGTGTATATTGTATTCGTTGTATGTGAAGTTGACAGAACAACAGCACATGATTAACCTTTGACTGTGACATTTAATTTGATTCAATCATGCAGTACAACAATTAAAAGCCCCCCGAAAAAAAAAAAAAAAAAGAAAAAAGAAAACTGCTCTCATCTGTTTTCAAATGAGTGGGCATAGCGTGCTTTTCGTTTTTCTCTTGTTAAATTTCTATTTTTGTATACTTTTTCACTTTTTTTTCTTAGGTTTTTTCGTTTTTTTCCGTTTTCAATTTTTTTATTGAAGTTTATTGACCTTTAGATAAAGAATTCATTGTTTATTTATAATACGAGTGTATAGATATACAAAATATTTCTTTTTTTTTTTTCGTCTATAATTTATAAACAATTTTTGTTTTAATTTTTTGTTTTTATTATTAAAATGACGCCATGTTATGATTTTGTTTCTATTTATTTTGATTTATTTTTTGTTGCTATTTTCATATTAGCAAATGGGAAGTGCAAAATTCCTGTATTCACATCGGAAAAAATTCAATAAAAATTTTCAAATTCAAAAAGAAGAAAAAAAATTGCCATAATAGCTGTATTCTGGTTTAATGACCTGACCTTTCCTGGAAGCAATATTAATGAAATAAAATTGAAAAAAGTATTTAAAATTTTGTTCCCATAGTAGATGACAAGGTAAATAAGCCATCTGTCACAATTTAATGTGTTGCCAACTAATTTTGTGGAACTTTTTAAAGTAGAAATTGCCTTCTTCTACAAAACATTAGCCAATATGCACTTGTGGACACACAATTATTAAAATTTTCATGAAAAGTCTCTCAAATCTGTTGTTAAATTGAAGGTCCGGTCTTGCCACACACAAGAGAGATGGTGTAAAAATCTAGGTTGTAATCCTGACTAAACTGATATCGTTTAACACATAACTGTTAAAGTCGATGTTCCTTCCACTCTCTACGACAGAGATCATTAGGGAATTGCTTCCAAAATGTTTGCTTCTGCTTGCCTTCAAAGTGGTAACGTATTGGACAGAAAAGTTGGCAATTTGAAAGTATTACCATACATTCATACCTACTTGGTTATTACATCCCTTCAGTCAGGATTACGACCTAGTTTCTCACATCACTTATGTTGTGTGTTGTAATTTTAAAAACGAATGGCGGGACATAGAGTTTAAAGTCGATTCCGAAAGACAAATGTTTTTGAGAAACTTTTCATGTTAATTTGTATTTACACTCAGAGTTTTTGCTAGAAATCTGTTGAGCGGAAGCCTCTGACCTGCAGTTTGAACCGTGGCCTCACGTCTAATAACCCCAACACACTACCTACTGCTTTACGGTGACTACACTAAACATTTAACAAATTTTGTAATAAAACAGGAAGAAGAAAAGCCTATCCTTTCTCAATTCTTCTCGCTTTCTAACTTCCAATTCCAATAGACTATTTTGCAGATGCCAGCAGTATTTGTCATTCAATTCTATTCTTTTGATGGTAACTCCGAGCCTTTTAGGGATTAAGTCAAATGACTCTCATCGGACCTTCAATAAATTCTCGATTGGGGTCGTATTAATAGAACCGATTTGAGTAAAACCTTGTATTTGTTATTGACACACCCGCGACGATATTACGTCAGCCGTCGCTATGGATTCTGTAAATATTAGGGAGTTATAAGCTCATGATTTTTGCTCATGAAAATGTAATGTTCGTTGGTATCAGCATATATTTTTCAATTGTCGAAATAAAGCAATTGAATGTCTCGAAATCATAAAACGATGCAAGAACAATTTCACCACTTTTGGTCTCCCTACTATTAACATCACTTGTATACGACCGCAAATGGCATACAATTCGCATCTAGCGGTCCCAGTCTCAAAATCTATTTCAAAGCTTCTCAAATGCTACAGAGAGAAAGAAATTTAATTAACATATTGACGGCAGGATGTCTGTATTAGAACACCGTCGTAATGCGGTTTGTTTTCGCGTTCTCCTCGTATACTTCACAATGAATGTGCTCGAGGGAATATAAGGTTCATAATATGAATAGGATTGAAATCTAATTATTCACCACATAACACAACAACTACTCCCACTGTCCTCCTGCCATATAACTACTTCCTGCATCAGTAGAGCCATACCTGAGTGTTAGACTTTAAAAAAAGAGTGGTTAAAATATCAGCACGAACCCAAGATGACTTCTGGCTAAGAATGGCGCATGGGAAACGTAAATCGAAAAGTTTTAGGCAAATAATCAAAAAATAAAATGCATTCAGGGACAATATAATCCTCAGTAGTCTTTGGACTTTGTAACCATTGCCAAGAATATGCGTGGTATTATAACATATTTTGGACGTCCATAATCAAATTCGTTGAATAAAGGGAAGTACTGAAGCTCTTGTTACGCCGCTAGTAAGAAAGGCCTAGTAAGAAAGCGTAGTCTATTAGGTAATGTGTTGGCTTACTAGACATGAGGCCACAGTTCAAACCACAAGTCAGAGATATTCAAATAAAACGAGACACGCTTTCTCAGTAGATTTCTACAAAAAACTCGGGAAATAAACAAAATTGTCATGGAAAAGTTTCCCAAAATCTGTCCTAATATTGGACTTTAAACTGAAGGTCTCTCCGCCACTCATGGTATAAAATTAACACACCACACACACAACAAAAGTGGTGTTAAAAGGCTGGGTAGCAATTCCTGAACGGAAAGGTTGTAACGGCCAATTATTAAGAAAATGGCTTCCCTTGAGAAAGCGAAAATTTAAAAGCCTTATAAACAGTGATTTGGCTGTCTTAAACCGATTTGATGATTCCATAATAAGACCAAGATTCCGTTTTGGGTGGACAAATTCGACGTTATCTTCAAATATCGGGAGTTTTTTTTTTGGCTGCATAAGAACTGTCAACCGAAAACTGTGGTTTGACAGCTGAAAATGTTAAATTGTAGTTGTCAAACCAGAACGCTCAAAGAGAGTTGAAAAAAAATAAGTTCATAGAGCACCTCGTCTATTTGATTGAGCAATATAATCGGCCTAGTAAGCAACTAATTTGTGCTTTTCGTACTTCCTTTCGATTTAAGACTCTCAACAAGAAAAAAATGTGTGCCCTGAAGAGAATAAGGGCTGCTGAAGCATGAAACCTCTTGTAATTCGATTCATTGTCGTCCTCAATCTGTTAGTTTTTGTCCTTGACTACTTGGAAAATTTTCCCTAAGAATTTTGGCTTACATGACCACAAAGTACTGCCGATACTAAAATTGCAGACAATTTAACATCGTTTGTGTTACATTTTTGCTGATTGGGCACATTTGGAGCGGTCCGAAGGTGAAGATTTTTTTATCAAAGAAATATGTTTGACGATAAGGCTCATACATGCCTCACGTGGTATAATGTTTCCATCATATGCTAATTCAAAGGATTCTAAAGTTTGCTTGGACAATGGCTCCGTGGAACAAATTTATGGGTTGAGGGCAGTACAATATATTGTATGGTCACCTCAACACATCATTAATCATTATAGGCTGACTGAGTCAATGCCTAAGACAATTTCTTGAGCTATTTCTTCCAGTTTTTTTCAGTTTCAAGTGTAAGTTTCACACCGAACTTGTTTTTCTAGTGAAAACATGTTGAGTTTCCTTTAAAAAAAAAAATGAAACTTTTGCTAGAAAATTCTTTAATTATCCATCATTAAGCAGCTTTGCTTAAGGAAATCTTTTAAATTTTTAATTGGAAAACATTTTTACGCAACAATAACTGCAAATATTTCAAGAATTTCTGGTTTTCATTTAATTTTTCGTCGAAACGTAATGATAAGCCAAAGCCAACCCTAACCTAAGACATCACAAAACATATTTTAACCGCCTTGGTTTGAAAGCTGCATGCCACAGCAGCAGCAGCAGCAGCAGCAGCAGTAGTAAACCAACAACAGGCAATTGCAATAACAACAATAACAACAATAACAGTAATAACAATAAAAACAACACAAACTATTTATGCAAAAGCATGGAAGAAAAAAAACGAACTTAAATTTGCTGCAATTTACTAAGGATTTTCAGTCCTTTTTCTCTTACAACGTTTTATAGTTGATTGCAGCTGTATGTGTGTGTGTGTGTGTGTGTAAATGTAATGGCTGTTATGGCTGTGCTTTATTATATTATTAACCCCTATTGGTAAAGAGCTGTAGCCTGTATAAAAAGATGGCTGGGCTGGTTGGCTGGTTGCTGGTATCCTTGAATTTGTTGTTGCCCGTTTGTCGCGTTATCGTTTATCGTTGTTGTCGTTTTGTTTGTCGTCGGGGAGACCTTTCAAGGCATTAAATAATAAAACCTACAGAAATTACTTAGAAAATCCTTTTGCATTGTGGTGGTTTTTTTTGTTATCGTTCGTTCGTTTTTTTTTTTTTTAATAAAAATTCGTGCATTGAACTTCGTTTAGTTGTTGTGTTTCTTACTTGGTTGTTGAGCTAAGCAATGCACATTCAAGATTCAATTCAATTTCTGTCATACACACACACTCACACACACATAGCCATCCAAAGTAGAATTTAATAAAAAAAAAACACCCCCCGAGTATTAAAACAAAGATGATGTCGTTCGTGTTTTTTTTGTTTCTTTGTTGTTGTTGTAGTTGTTGTTGTTTTAGGGATAATGAAATTGAATGCCTTGCTTAAGTGCAATTTAATGAAATCTTAGCGAGACGACGATTTCATTATGCAGCCCTAGATGTAGCAGCAGCCAGCCACCTTCTGGCTTTCCTTATTTCATTATTGTTTTGTTGTTTGGCTGTTGTTGTTGTTGTTGTTGTTATTGTTATATTCCCATTAAAAAAAGGTTTTTTTCTAAAGAAATCTTAAGCAAGCAAGCGAATCCTTTCATTACAACAATTATTAACGAGAAAAAAAGAAATTTTCCAGGAATATTAAACAGACGAGTGTTCCTGTGTGCCAGAAGTTGAGGTGTCAACGAAGACGAGGGATTCTGCTGGTGTAATTCCACTTGAATGAGAGAAGGATGATGTGTAAATTTAATTGCTGGGCCAGAGTGAGAAAGACGTTTGAAGAAATCCGTATAGTTTTTTCTTCAAAGTATTTCCTTGATATTTCCAAGGAAATAATTCCAAATGCCGATGCACTCATGTCCAATTCTGCCTTTATTCTTAATGGCAGCATTGTTGAGAGTTCACAGATTTAAAATATATTTGTCCAGCGGCGTATTCAATCAAATAAGTCAATGGAGACGAGTGTTCCTGTGTGCCAGAAGTTGAGGTGTCAACGAAGACGAGGGATTCTGCTGGTGTAATTCCACTTGAATGAGAGAAGGATGATGTGTAAATTTAATTGCTGGGCCAGAGTGAGAAAGACGTTTGAAGAAATCCGTATAGTTTTTTCTTCAAAGTATTTCCTTGATATTTCCAAGGAAATAATTCCAAATGCCGATGCACTCATGTCCAATTCTGCCTTTATTCTTAATGGCAGCATTGTTGAGAGTTCACAGAATTTAAAATATATTGTCCACGGCGTATTCAATCAAATAAGTCAATGGAAGCATGTAGTCCATTACACTAAACCTTTACTTTGGAGAACAGATTGAGAGCCAGTGCTGAAACTGACTTTGCAAAGTGTTTCTCAAACTTTAGGAAAAAGTTTCCTTAAATCAGTCGTTCGTGATCGGCGTTAAAGTCTATAGCTACCGGCTCTCATAGACGAAATTAACACACATAACATTGGTGGTATGAGAAGCTAGGTTCTAAACCTAGCTAAAGAGTTGTAATGACCAATTTAATAAATAAGCGAATAACCTTATCTGCAATGGTACTCTCTAATCAGTCCCTTTATCAAAATACTACTTTTATAATGTCCCTGAACTCAATGAACCTAAGCATATACAAAGGACATCTCTATGTAGCTTTGGTTGTTAAAATTCAATAAAAAAAAATATTTTATTTTGTCGTCCATCCATAAAGAAATAATAAACATCCCATTAAATGGGGGGAAAAAAATATGGAAACAACTGACCTTAGCATGGCTTAAAAAGGAAAATTGTTTTTAAAAAGCCAAAGAGAATCATTTCCAACGGCGTTGAGGAAATTAAAATAACTGCCTGTTGGTATAACAATGGGGGAGTAATGGATGTAAAAAGTTGAATGAACGTTAATACTGAATAAAATTGTCAATGACAGAAAGAAATATTGCAAAGATTTTTATTAAAAGTGTTTGAATTTTAAACATTTTTATTGTTCTTATAAAAATTTAAGCTTTTTTGCTTAGATCTTAACTATGACGTATATATTCGTCTTGTTAATATGTTTTAATATAAAGCAAATTGAATAAATTATAAGCAACTCTAATATAAATTTCATTATAAAAATACATATTTAAAGCAGGAGTCTTTAAAAAATGTATGACGAATATATACGTCACTTCAAAATACTCCATATATATATTAATTTCAATTAAATTTCATTACAAATAAAAATTAGATGTAATTTCTATAATTTTTATTAAAAAAAACGATGACGTATATATACGTCATTGAAAATATTTCAATAAAATTGCAATTAGTTAATAAGTTTTTTTTATTTTCAACTATTTCTAAACAATATTCATAATATTTTATGAGTTTAGAAGTATTAGATGCACTATAAATGCTACGAAAAAAAACTTGAGGCTTCAAATTTAGCATAAGAAATTAAGTTTTTCCAATTTTTCTTAAAAGGCAATGACAAGTTTTTGTTAAGAAATTCTTAAATCTTAAACATCTTTGTTATTTACATAAAAATTTTAGCTTTTTTAAATTCAATTTTGCCTCAAACCATTCAAGACGTATATATACGTCATGTTGAAATTTAATATAATTTGGATTTTACTTTACAAAACCCAGTTTTAATACATTTTAAAGAGTATAAAACAACTTATTTCCATTAAAAAAGTGAAGACGAATATATACGTCATGTTAATTTTTTTTTTTGTAATACAAGAGTAAATTAAATTTTTAACGTTTAAATATGTCATGCAAATTCATAAGCTAAAGAAAACAGCATTTCAATTTAAAGGATTGACATTAAGGCCTTATTAACATAATTAGATTAAAATATGTATCCTTCAAGGCCAATTTTATGGTTAAAAAAAATCTCCAATACTCTTAATTATTTCATAAGCCTATGAAATACATGATTTCATGAGCCTGCCTAATGCATTGAAATATTCCAATAAAATAAAATAAATGTCATCAGCATTTATTTTTCTAACGCAACACTTCAATATGATGAATTGCAACAATAATGCATGGCAGAAAAAAATACAACAACAACACGAACAACAACAATAAATAATTATTTTAATCGTTAACTACGTACAAATGTATGCCCTCGCTCTTATTTGCACTCTCTATGTGAGCATAAATAACAACTCTGTACGTGTGTATGTGTTGTTTAATTTAATGCATATGCATGTATGTATGTAGCCATACAATATTAAGCAAATAGTTGTTGTTGTTGTTTGTTTATTTTATTTTTTTTTGCATAACTAACCTCCGACAATGCAATTTCTAATATTGCACAACCGAATAACACACGAGGTTTGAATGCAAAAAAAAAAAAAGAGAAAAAACTGCAAAAACAAAAACAAAACACACATGTTGCTACATGCTTAAGTATGAAAAAAAAAGCAAAAAAAAATATTCTCTTGTTTGTTTTTGTTTTTTGTTTTGTTGTTGCACTCACAAGGATAGACAATTAGTATGAGTCTGGCAAATAAGTTGCTTTTTTTTCTCCGCTCAGTTTATGTTTCGGTTTTTTTCGTCGTTATTAATAACTCGCGTGTAGTTTTTGTTGTTGCTTGTTTGTTTCCTACAAGCAAACACATGCACATACACATGCATATAGAATGCAATAATATTTCTGCAGCTGTTTAGTTTTATTTTTTATTTTCATTGTTATTGTTATTGTTATTGTTATTGTTTTGTATTGCCTCGCATTAAAAAGGATAACAATTGTTCTGTTGGCCGTATACTCTACGGTTTTTTTGAACTCTTTTTTTTGGTTTTTTTTTTTGTTCCCATTTTGAAAACATACATACCTTTACACATACTATTACACTTGATAGACTATAGGTGTGTGTGTGTATGTATGTAGGTATGAAAACTAAGCTAATATATGTTGTTGTATGGTGGTAGTAGTTGTTGTCGTTCGTTTTTTTT
>QOCX01003994.1:5475-15883 GCA_005959815.1 Sarcophaga bullata | reverse complement strand
AGCAGATTTAATTTGTGTTTCTGTGTAAATTTGACCTACTGGGGGGTAGTCCATATAAGCTTATAACATGTATGCTCATGCTTATCCATTATTTCTGTTTTCTGTTTTTTATTGTATGCGGATGAGATCTTAAAGTCAATTGACTTGAATTGAATTTAAAGAATAATTTGAACAAAATTTACCAAATAAAAGCATTATTATCGTTTATCGATAACATATTAATGTCCTTAAGAGGAGAAACAAGGTATTTGCGTTACAAGCACAATCACAAAGAAAAGTTCTTTAACCTCTTGAGTATGGAACCTCTATAGACGCGTTTATCGATAACATATTCAAGTCCTTGAGCACAATCACGAATACAAGTTATTTACCTCTTGAGCATAGAACCTCTATAGAAAAATTTTTTCGGTACCTAAAAACATTTGAAGTGATACACCGCTTAAACAACTTTTGGCAATACGTTCCCATTTAGATTATCCGCAATCAAGTCGCCATAGTCTAGTCCCAAACAACTCGGAAGAAACGAAATTTAAAAAATATTTCTTCGGCGACATGCTCTCAGCAGATTTCTTTCAAAAACCCTTACCCTGCAGAGTTAATGAAATTGCCATGAAAAGTTTCGCAAAAACCTGCCGCTCGTCTTCAAACAGTGGCTCTCGCGACTCATGCATAAAATTAACACACACAACTTTGATAGTTGACGTTACATCAAATCCTGGTGAAGATCCACCGAAAACAAGTCTACACGCACCATTTTTCTGTCGACTATAAGGCCAGCATTCGATAGCTCCATAAGGAGCAATATCTGAACTCAGTATACCTGCGAAGCTGTTATGCTACGCAGAATGACGTTGAGCAATTCCTGCAGCTCCGTTAAAGTATAGAATGGACCTATCCCCCTCCCTTTGATATCGTGCGAGGTTTCAGACAAGGCTATCCCTTATCGTGCGACCTCTTCACCTCGTAATGGAGAGTGTTCTGCGGAAGGCGGAAGTGCATCACAGATGGCACTATCTTTGGTAAAAGCGTCCAGTTGCTTGCGTACACTGACGACATTGACATCACAGGGTGTGCCAAGCGAGATGCTACTGCTGCCTTTAGTGCTATTGAATGGGAATCTACAAAGATGGGTCTGGCAGTAAATGAGGGAATATTGAAGTAGGGACGTGCAGCGTATTGGATCTCAGATTACGACCGATAACTATAACTTTGGCCGGAGATCAAGCGCAGAATTACTCTTGCCAACAGGTGCTACTATGGTCTCAATAGGCAATTGAGTAGCAGCCTTGGGAGTATTCTAGAGAAAAGTTCTATGTAAGATCTTCGGTCCAGTGGCAGTTGGCGATGATTTCTGCATCCGACAACAGTGAGCTGTATGAGCTCCTCAACGACCTAGACGTTGTGCAGCGTATTAAAATCCACGTCGTTCGAATGGAGGAGGATGGCCGGCAAGACGGGTATTTGATGTGGAGATCTGCTAAAGTCGGCTAAGAGGATGGCCTTGTTTTAGTTCGAAGGACCAAATCGAGGAAGCCCTGTCATCAATTGGTGTGACTAATTGGCGTTGGAGCACAAGAAGCAGAGGCGCCAGGAAGGATGTGTTAAGGCAGGCCGAAATCCTTTAATCAGGTTGTTAATTGCCAGTTAAGTAAGTAAGCAAGTAAATTAACCTCGCAGTTACACTCCAAAGTGCTCGGGCCGATATATCAATATCATTGGCATACGGTGAAACAATCCTTCACTTAACTATTAAGCCTGAGCATTTATTCATTAGCATGACTCCTATTCTGTTTGCTATTGAACAAAATTGAAATATTTTCAACGAAAGCCATCTACTTTGGTAATCGATCGATCGATAAATATTACATTCCTTAAGAGATTTTTCAATTATCGAATGAAATGGATTTCCTTCCACCATTCATAAACTTGATAATCCTAATTAAGACTTTTAAGAAAAAAAAAAAGAAAACAAAAACAACAGGCAGGCCGTTTCTAATTTAATACAAATAACTCTGTTACTCTAGAACAATTTGCTGGTAATAAACGAGTAGATGATCATGTGCTGCCACATGATTCGTAAGATTCACTCTCATGCTTACAGCGCATGCACTCACATACAAGCTCGTGATGAATGGCGAATGGAAAAATGGTTGCAACATTGCAACAATAACACAACAAAACAAGAGGAAATTCTCATAATTCCCCAGCGTTTATACGAGTAAACGTAACAATTCGAAACTGGCTGACTGTGAGCTTGCTTGNNNACAGGCCAATATAAGGGAAATAGCAACAGCGGCTGATGTTGCTGATGATGATGATGATGACGATGATGATGATGATCATGATGCTGTTGGCAAATATTCGTCGGTAAAGCTTTTGTGTTTAAAATAAAGTCTCTTCCTCTTTTAAAGGTCTGTGGGTATGGTATGGCATGGTATGGTATTGCAGTGACACGTTGTTTTTTGATTGGATTTCATCATCATGATCAGTCATAGTCAGTCAGTGAATGCACTGCCCGCAATCGATGGACATGAAACGGATGAATGTCAAGCTCACAGAGGCAGTACAAGCAGAAGCAGCAGCAGCAGTAAAAGCAGTTGCATCGTGAAACAACTCCAAGTGAATGATGCTCAAATAACTTTGGACATTTGTCGTGTTCATGATCAACCAAAACAAAAAATAGCGAAAACGAAACGAAAAAAAAATATTTTTTTTCATTTTCTTCTTTTTTTCTTCAAACAGAACTCTGTTGAATCGGTTTTCCATTAAAAGTGGCATTCCTTTAAGGTTTTTGCACGTAAAATAATGTTCATGCTTAGCCTTGGCTTGGCTTTTTTTTTCTTCTTTTAAATGTGCTGGGGCTCGTTAAAATTTACTCTCCCATGCAACTCGTAAATCCCATTTGATCACAGCTAACTCAATGTCAACAAGTTGTTGATGGTTTAGCATACGAAACCGTAGCCAAAAAAAAAAAAAAACAAACGATTTTGCAATGTCTGCCATTTAGAGTTGCCAGATTTTTTTTCATAAACGACCGACTCCTTTTTCAGTTAATAGAATTTCCTCAATTGAGTTTTCACGTGTTAGGATCCTTGTAAGAAAACCATAGAATCTTGGTGAGCTTTATTTTTTCGTATTTTGCTCAATATTCCTCTAATTGTTCCAAAACAATCTGGCATCCCTATCATATACTTATTTATACACAGTGTCAGTCAATCAATTTGACTGACTGTCTGCTACACTCATACTCATACTCATACATTCGTTTGCTGCACAACTCTAAGCAAATGACCAATTTGAACGATTCTAAATTAAAATGACAATGTATTGTACACATACTTACACGCACACACACACACACACACAAATTTGCATCGTTACAATTGCATTTTCCATTTGCATGTAATGCCAACGAAATATTTTCGTTGCTTCAAATATTTTCGTTACATTTCTGTTGCTGCTGCCGTTCTAAAAATGTCACATGCTCGTTTGATTTGCAGTTGTTGCACAACGTACCCTCTACGTGAAAACGAAATTCTGTACAAAACTTAAATGGCATGAAATAAAAATCAACAGGAGATGTGGTGAGAACGTATTTAAAACTCTAATAATTGGAGTTGTAGTTGGTAACGCAGAGAATTGTAGTGAGCTGCGTAAGGGATTCTTAATAAGGTGGGCTTGGCAAAATTTTAATTCCATTATACCTCTTAGGAGCATATGGATTCCATAAAGTATTTCTATCTTATCCGGTTGACTGCTTTTATTTTTCCGTCTTCCCATGTATATTGCACTGTCGTAGATCTTAGAGTATCGAAGGTCTCCAGAAGTTCCTTGACCGGCCACTGTTTCTTGAGCCTGGAGGATTACACTCAATTACGAACAGTAGATTCGAAATGATTGAAAAAATTCACTGTTGCACCGAGCGCATACATACATAATTGGCCATTATAACCCCTCAGTCACGACTACGACCTAGCTTCTCACACCACTTATGTTATCTGTGTTAATTTTATACATGAGTCGCAGGACCTACAGATTGAAAGTGTTAGAATTGTAAATTTCACATGGCTTGGCGTATTTCGAATTACTTGCTATGAAAATGCTTTCCTGATGAAGGTTTCCGCTTTCACTCACAATCGACCACAAAAGCAATTGTGTGGCAACTACGTAGTAAAGTTTAGCGTCTTTCAACCACAATGCAGACTAGTTTTTGTACCGATTCATAGCCGTGGAAGGAATGCAGCAGAGATTAACAGCCGTAAAAACACGAGTCGTCTTCAAAGAAGCCCAAAGACTTTATCTGCTCTATTCTCTTGATTTAGCAAATAGTGCCTATTCCTTGCTTCCAACGTACGGCACCATGCCGAATGATTTGGGCATTTGTGTTTTACATCTGGAGGAGACAAAACCCTATTCGCTACTACCTTTCCATCGCATACAAAGTCCTACCGAGCGTTGCGTGTGAATGATTGGAACTAAGATGAGTGGCGTATTCTACACTAATTCAAGCTGAAAACCTAAAAAGAAAACCTGAAACGCATAAATCTGGTTAAATTTTCCGATGGCATGGGTTATGTTGACTTTGAGATGTGCTGTGGTTTGATATTCACATACTCTTGCCACTTTAGAAAACCCCAAGAAAAAGTCTAATGGGATCAAATCATACGATCTCGATAGATTGTTCACATTACCTCCACGCAGGATTATTATACTCTCAAATCGCTCTTGAAGAATAACCACATGTTCTTGGTGGACAGAACAGTCAATTCCGAGTGAAAGAATCATCGATCCATAGTACTCGCCTTTGACACTGATGGCCTCCTCAAAGAAATATGAATTCTTTCGGGAAGCATTTGACGCTCTAGGATCACATGTGGATTAGATTCAGTTGCTGCCAAGCACTCCAGAGCACATTCAGCGAAGACACATCGTGGTATATGGCCGTTTCTTACCCTTCATTTATACCATAGAAAGGTCAAAGCGGCTCGTTACTGCAGCAGTTCAAACGAATGTTTCTGTCACGTTATATAGTACAATGAACTCACAGATAGTTTGGCAAGATATTCACAGTCATAAATTGTTGAACGCTAAGCATCTTAAGATCGACTGGACTAAGAGATCTATTATAACTCATCGCTTCGATAATGATCAGACGAGTAAATGCCTTAACAATGTCTGCAAAGGATTTTCTTGGCTATAGAAAACGTGAAGGTTTCGCTAATGGCAGCAATATAAGACAGGCAACGTTAGACAGGGTAAACATTAAAATAAAATTAAATTGACAATATTTATAAACAATACGGCGCTGATTCGTAACCTCTGTTTCAGGACCTATAGTACCTATGTTAAAGCAAAATTTTTGTCATTGTAGGTAAGACTCTGTCTTCTGTATTCAGTTTTTGATTCCTTCCATAAACAAGATGTCTAGGGCAATCCTTATTGAAGTTTTTTTTAGATACTGAACAGAGCGAATTCTCGCTCTATGGCTATCAGGACTCCTTATATAGCAAATGGCAGGATAAGACGGATCTCTCGGTGCTATAATACAATAATTGCATTAAAATCTATCTGTAGCTTAGCTTCTCTACCTTCACGCGCTGAAGAACAACTCTAGGTTTCGTCCTTTGCCTAGCGTGCAATATGCGTGTGTTTCTATTGTCATTATATATATCCCTCCAAATCTCTATATGAGGAGAAAGGTCATTGGCCAAAAAGTGTCGCTGATCAATCGAAGCTATTATGTTGCTACTAAGTCGTTCTTGCGCACAGTGATTGTCACTATCACTCGCCAAATATAGTCATGGCTTTTTTACATTCTGGGAACTTGGTCTAAGCTCTCTTATCCCGAACAGCGCTAGTTTGAGTCATGAGAATTACAAGCGGATGTTATCTCACACAACCACCGCTCACGTTTGTTATTGTCGCTGAGATTTAGAGTTAATCATGATACATATAGGAGACAAAGGCGTTCCGACCTTTAATCCACAGTCTTAGACGACTTCACCTGATATCTGTCTATATATGTCAACGAAAACTTGATGCATAATGGCAAAATCTATAAGTGTTACACTCACATCAGAGGACTTTAGCCTAGTGTTTACCAGAAATATCTTGGTTCTGAAAGGTATGATCAGATCGTCCTCAAAACAGATGAAAGGCAAAGCTAATCACTATCGATGCTAATGAGTTGAAGCCAACTATTTAGTGAAACCTCATACCCTTGAGTCCTCACTTTCATCTATATAGTACGCGGACTATCCTGATACAACTATTCGTGAATATCAGAAAAAATTTCTGGAACCATCTGAGCGCTGAACTGAGTTCACGCCTCTTAAATACACGTCATCCAAATATCCACAAATACCTAAGAATAGCGGAGTTTTTAAATCGACTCATACAGCTAGACGTTCTTTGATCTCCATCAGGGTGAGTATAATTATTCCAGAGTGAACAAAGTTGTATATTTATATGTTCTTACAATCTTCCCAATATTCAGATATTTACACGCAAGAACATCAGACACGTAACATCACCTGAGCAGTATGTTCCTTTTGGTCCATGAACACTGAAAACAGAGGGATGTCCTACGATTTCTATATACTAAAGCGACACGTTCACTTCGTATTGAGCATAAACCATTATTTCTATTTTCATATATTTGTAAATGTGATATTGCCGGTAAGTCTTTGGCATTTTTATAATATTAGTCGCCATAGTATGTTGGCTTATATGACTTAAGGATACGGTTCCAACCTCAGATCAGACATCTCGAATGAAACGAAATATGAAAAGAATATTTCAACGGCGACTTCCTCTCAGCTGATTACTGGCAAAAACTCTGTAAGAAAATTAAGTTGCCATTGAAAGTTTCACAAAAAAAAAATCTGTCGTTCAGAGTCGGCTTTAAACTGTAGGTCACACATTTCATGTGTAAAATTAACACACACAACATAAGTGGTGTACGAACTTAGGTTGTAATGCTGACTGAAGGGTTGTAATGACCAATTCTGTTCCGTTCATGGTAATTTGATTAAACAAACTTAATAACTGACAACCAATTTGAAAGACGTCACCGTAATCTAGTAGGTGGTGTATTGGCTTAATAGACGTGAGGCCACGGTTCAAACCTCAGATCAGACATCTCGAATGAAACGAAATATGAAAAAAATATTTCTCTCGGCGACATCCTCTCATCAGATTTCGATTTGAATGGAAGTACTCTTAGTGTGTTGTTGTTGTTGTCTGCTATGCTTGTTTAACAAGAGCACTTGTACTGAACACAGTGAACTGAAGCTTAAACGCATGTTTAACACGTACTTGGAGACTATCAGCGACATCTATTGCATTGTAGAATTTGTTGTATTTATAACTGATATCGCAATGGGTAATGCAGTGCATTTAAACAGTGTGTATTAAAAGAGTCTTATCACACACAATAATTTCATTCGAGTTCACAGAGAGAAATCCTTTTCTTTGTTTTTCAATTCCTTTTCAAAAGAATTCCAATTGAATGGAAGTGTTTTCTTCAAATTGCCCAAAATAATTTCGTATTTAAAAATGCAATGAAAACAAAAACAAAAACAAAACAAAACAATCTTTACGTATGTTTCATGCATGTTTTATACGTTACGGCACGATTTACCATTGAGACACGCATAGCTGAACGAATGGGTTACGACAAATGCTATAACATAACAGCCTGGCTGGCCAGCCAGTCAGCCAGTTTTAGATTCAAATGCCAATAATTGCCCTACGGTTAGTTGTTAATTTTTAATTAACTTCGTAACATTCTATGGGCACACAAACACTCGACTGCAATACGTAATAATACTGGCCACAATTGAATAATTCATCGGTTATTACGAAGAATTTCAAGTGAAAGAAAGAAATCAAATGGAAAATGTAAGAAAATTGTCAATTTAATGAACGTATGTATACATACGTACATAACATAAATAAAATAGTGCGTATCAATCAAATCAAATCATATGCAATACATTCAATTGTTGTTGTTGTTGTTGTCGTATTCGTATTTCCATTTCTATTCTGTTTTGTACCTTTCTACGGCCTCTAGAATAATTTCATATTCTCACCGCTTCCTTTCCCATTCTTACAGTAGACATCCATTCGTATCAATTGTTTAATAATTTATGAATTTTACAAATGAAATATTCGAAATGAAAAGAGGATTTCTTAGGCTGGCCTAGCCTAGCTGCTGGCTGGCAATATGGACTGGACATGTATTGACATGCATTATAAATTCATACCGTAAACTGTCACAAATGCAAAATATACCACAACCCACCAACCCCCGCCCACCAGCCCCACACCTTGACTTGATTGCGACATATCTGGTAAAAACACACATTCATAGTACCAGTGGTAAATAAAAATTGTCTAACCAGTAGTGCAGAATACAGAGAAATTTTAAGCGAATGATTTGCCTTTCCACATCCGGGGCTATGTATACTGTTTCATACCAGCTATACATAGCCTGCAGGCAACCAAGTTTCAATTGCCAAAAATGCTTTCCAAATTAAAATTTAAGACGCCTTCAAATAATCATTCTATGAAGGACTTCTCCTTCTAACTCCTCTCTCTTCTACAATATAGACACACAGTTTCGAAGGAAATTTTTATCATAAAGTAAGTACGTGACCTAGCAGGCAATAAATGTAATCTGATTGGAATAACAACGGCAGATAACAGCATTACAACACTTCAGTCAGGATTACAACCCAGCTTCTCAAACCACTAATGTTGGGTGTGTTAATTTTTTGCATGAGAGGCGGGGCCTGCCGTTTAAAGTCGACTCCAAACAACAGATTCCTGAGAAACTTTTTCATGGCAATTTTAATTTAAACTCAGAGTTTTTTGCCAGTAAATTACGGAGAGGAGGAAGTCGCCTAAGAAATATTTTTTTGTTGGTTTTGTTGAAGATATATGGGGCGAGGTTTGAAGACTAGGGCGCCTACTTGATATCATAATGAATACCTTAATCTTTTGAACTGGCAAGTGTTTATCGAAATCACCTACTTTAGTCGGGGTTGATTGATCCGCCGCAGCAGCCTCGCTACACTCTGCACCATTTTACCATTGATTTCGTTGTAGTGAGGGACGCTTTCCCCGCAGCACAAGGTATGGGAGATCCTGGTCTATAGTCCACCAATCTCGTTAAGATTAGTTGAGGATTAACTCAACTTAACTGAGAGTAAAGTTGAGATCACCTCAGTTGCTCTTTAGCTTCTTGCTTTGCATAGCTTCTTGTAATTCAGCCTTAGTAATATACTAGAAAATCTAGCGAAAACCTTGAAGCACTAATAAGCAATCCCAACTTAACTGCGACAGGGCAGTGGTTCGAAGCAATTGCAATGCAATCCCATTTAGTAAGTGGTCTTGTGGGTATGAGATGATGAAACTTGGTGATACGCAACTACACACAATTCGCGCCACTGCGAAATCGATCAGCCCCAGTTAGTTAGTTATCGTTTAGAGACTAAACTGAACTGATAATGGAGCTAAAAATACCTTCCCGCCCGACCTTCGCATTAAAATCTCAGTGGACGAGTTTGGAGTCAAGTGCCGAGCACTTATCGTACATTTTGTCGAACTTAGCATAGAAGGCATCTTGAACCGCATCGTACGTTTCTTCCGTCGGGGTGTGATCACATATTAAGCTGATGTTATAGAACTTAGCTTTGATATGAATCGTTACTAATCCTTTATTCACCAGAAGTAAACCCAGAAACAAGGTGGCGAAGTCACGTACTAATCACAAATTCGATTGCGTAAATTCGATTTTGCGCATGGTGGCTGTAATTAATGTACTTCCCAGATAACAGTGATGTTAGCCTTACATTTCATGAGTTCATTCGGCAGTTGACTGGAGGAGTCTGGACGTTCCATGTTCATGTAGTCCATCATAGTCCTTTGAACGTTTGCCGTATAAGCTTGATAGAAGATTATGGTTTTCATTGAATAGAGTTCTTTACTGGATGAGTTCCGAGTATTGGCCCAACAGAAATTCAAAGTCCAGTGGATCGAATTGCGTTTTGAAGAGAACGTTCCAATGAAACGGATATTTATGCGGGGGATTAACGGAAGTAGACATAGAGGACGACTTTATCTGCGTTAGACATTGGAATTATGAATGCCCTATCATTGATTGGCGTGATCAACTGTCAAGGTTGAGTAAAAAGCAAAAGGGCTGGGAAGATAAGGCAGACCGAATTTCGGGTATAGACAGGACTGTCTGTCTATAATTGGAGTTAAACTTAGCTGTTCACATGCGACCATTGATAGGTCTTTCGTTGACTTCCCCTATTTGCCCAAACTGTGCGGATGAGGAGGAAAATGCGAAGCATATTCTAACGAGTTTTGTACCAAACCAAACCGGCGAAGAGGTGGT
>QOCX01003993.1:865-15885 GCA_005959815.1 Sarcophaga bullata | reverse complement strand
TATGTAAAAGTGGCTGCCAATCGTAGTAGATGAGATAGACATACTTATGGCATTGGCATATAAGACCCATTTTGATACAACATTCATTACTTTCCCGTAGTCCTGCAACTACGCAAAACTTCTGATGAAGTCACTTCGAATCCTAATATCCATTCTCAACGGATCAGTAAGATCGTCTCTATGGTAGAAAACAAGTTGCTTTCAGACATAGAGCTGGCTGGGCATGTACCCAATAGGTGAAGATCAGTTTGCTCCTTTTTCTTGTCTCTACAGCTCCTGCAGAACGTCCATAATATCAATAATTCCCAGTAACAAGTCCATCCACAATGTTGACTGTGTTCTTGTGATATTTAAACAGACTTTTCATATGCCCTCCATTCAGCCAAGAGCTCATATACGAAGCAGCAGTACTGCATTGTTCATATCAACCTCACTGGTTTTTTATGGAATTCCCAACATAGTGGACGCATCAGAAAGTTCATTGGCTGTATCATATTTGGCAAGTTCATACCCTAAGCAATTTCCTGAAATACCACTATAGTCTGATTTGCTTATCGCTGAAAGGATTACGGTTGCCAAAAAGCCTTTTAAAGCTCATCAAGTTAGAACGCAATGCTCTGGCATATCTAATTTATCCTTTCCAGAGATATTTTCATCCTCAACAATCCATGCCGCAGTTCGTTTGGCCAAACTTCCACCTGGAATACGCTGCAGTTATTCCAGGTTCGTTTAAGAGATTTTTCTAAACCTCTCTACCCGAAATAGATTTCTTCTTTTTCTGTAGGTCACAGTATGCTATCGTGTAAGATCCGAAAAACGTTCAGAGAACTGATATTTTCGAGGGTCCTAATAAAAGTATGGAAGTTTTTACAGTTCTTAGATCCTTCAGTGACGAATATTTAATCCACACCATTGTCCAGTGATTCAAAGTTGCTAACAAGTTTTACCTGCTCACTCTTACTATAAACGTCCAGCAGAAAGAGAATAGTTGTCTTGTTAAGGGATTCCCATCTACCAGGGAAGTTTAAGATTACTTTAGCCATTGCTGTACAAATGCAATAATAAGTCATTCTAGGTTCTAGACCTACAAACGTTATTACCATTGAGGGCAATTGAAACCTTTTTCATTCTGACAAATTCTGTTTCCAAAATACCGTACTATCTGGACAAAATCCGCTCCAAACGAACTCAGTGAACGAAAGGTTTCTATCTTCTAGTAAAATGTACGATCTTCCTTTTCTCAATATTCAGAGGGAAGCCGGGGCTAGATTCCTACTTTCTAACTTTCTAGTACTTAATAGAATCCACACAACTGCCTTAACTTGTAAGAATCAATGCAATCGCATAGGCAAGTTATCCCACAACCGCCGTGTTCCACTTTACTGGCAGCTCATTCATAACAAGATTTCAGAGGAGAGGAGGAGCACTCCACCTTGTGAAGTTTCCCAAGCGAAGGGTAGATCGTCATTGCACAAAAGTAATATCAACATCAAACAAAACAAATTTTGTTTATTTCATTTGAAAAGGTTGTCTTGAATTGTTTTTCAGACTACTTTTTCATTTTACTGTCTATATTGTGAAAGTTAAGCTTCTGAATTAATTGCAATTGCAAAGGCCTATTCACCAAGTAAAAATTATTTTAAAAAATTTCGTTTAAAAACAACTTCCACTGTACTTCACTTACCGAATGTTCTTTTAGATGGGATTCAAGTTCAGCACAGGTTAACATGGTGGCTTCCGATAAGGTGGGAGCATTTTCCAATTTATGTTCCATATCCCTTAAGCGCAATTCTTTGGGATCTTCATAATAGCAGACAGAGCGATTATTATCATCGAGCATCTAAAAGTAGGCAAGAAAAAATTTTTAATATTCAATAGCCAGGACAATGCATCTTAAGTTCAGTCTAAAACCATAAATGAACGTTATCTTATACAACAACCCCTGAATAACTGTTTAGACTTAAACCATATTATTAAAGCCTAAATATTAAATTTCTGTTACATCTTAGCCACTCACCTTAAAACTTTTATCCATGGTTTTATCCAAAACACTAACACCGCCCTCTATTTCACATCTAGCCTCTTTGCATGTGTCTAGGAGGTTTGTGTCCATAATATAATTATAATTCGTTTGTATGGCAGCCCATTAAATCATCTTTACCGGAGCCAATGCCCAATGTGGCAGCACACTACTATGCAATGAAGATGAACTGTGGCCGCTACCCCAAGAGTAGCGATTGAACTTGTTGTAGCTACTGCTGCTGCTGGCATTGTTTGCATGATGACTACTACTGTTGACCAGGATGATGCATATTTGCCAACTGATTGGTCAAATTACGATCCGTATTTTTCTGGAAGGAGGGGTAAATTTTTTAAAGTTATTAAAGAAGGAACTGAGTTTGATCTTATTATTCTAATATAACAGTAAAGAAAAGATTATTGAATGGACTCAGATCTCTTAGTAAAATAAAAGCGGTCACAACCAAGTCTAAATTCCAATTCTAATGCAATCGATAATCAATTCATTTCCATTAACAATAAAACTGTTCCAATCTATTGTACTCCCCTCTAAGCCTATTGCATCTGACAAACTTCAGAATGCTGCTTGGTATGAAGAGTGCTATCATTCTCGTCGTTACAGAATCTACTACATGTTGGGCTCGAGGAAGCCCCCATTTTAAAACACGTTCGCTTGGACGATACCAGCAAGTTTCCCTATGAGTTCTAAGTATTTCCTCATGGAAAATTCTGTCACAAGATCTGTTCTGACTTAAATCCTACAGAGTTTCCAGTGAATCTGTAGGACAGGCTTTCATTCTCCTTACTAAACCAAAACATGCTAGTCGCTGTATATTGTCCAACTCTAATTGAGCTAATTTCAGATTCGTTCTGTCTACCCCAAAGATCTGTATTGGTCTGATCATTGTGGTACACATCCAGTGCATAATACCTGTGTTACATCCCCAGAATATCCCTACGAACCTTTGGCACACCTCTAAAGCACGCTTGGCCTGTCTTTAGTTGCTCTCTATATGATTCCTCCATATTGATTTACTATCCAGTCTTATTCCTAGACATCGCGCCTCTATTGACTGTGATATTAATTCACCCTGGAGTCCATTATTCTATTTGGGCATTTTCTTCTTCTTGTAAGTGGCACTATTGTGGTCCTGCTCGGGTTTATTCTCAGGCCCAGTCATGCAAAAACAATCTTTGAATGTTGTCGCAGTCTCTTTCTTTAGTCATGAGGACTATATCATCTGCATATCCATGCCTGATCCTATGCCTGACTCGGATAATTTTATCAGAAATTTATTCGCTACCAAGTTCCACATTAGTGGTAAAGGGACACCACCCTGTGGGTATCCCCTAGTTTTGTGGCCTCTTCTTATTTCAATTCCTGCGTGTGTTTCCGCAGAAAGTATATACTGGACCTCTGTTATCCATCTGGATATCATAGGTTGTCCTATACTTCTTCTATTCCATGACTTACTTATGGCCTCTTGTGAGGAGTGTTATCGAATGTTAAGAAATCCACAGTTGGTTACCACCTTCACAGTCAAGGACTTTTGAGTGGGTCGCACTCTATGTACAAAAAATGTCTTAGTAGACCTATCTGCTGCTGCCTGGATGCAGTGATAGCCTTTCTAATATCTCACATCTTGTGTAGTTATTCCAAACTTTTTCAAGCGTTTCGAACTTGAAAGACGTGAGACCAATTGTTCTGAAGGATTTTAGATGTCTAGTACTCTTATGTCCCACCTTGGGACAAAGTAAACCAAGTTATACTTATTAAAGCTTCTGATATTAAACTTCCCAAAGCCGTGCTTTCTAGAGGAGATCATGGCCATTTTGAAAATAGCGTATTGCTAGTTTTTCAGTTGAAGATTATGGTCCTAAATCTTGCACATTGCTTATTGGATGACTGAATTTACCACGACATTCTCTTGATTTACTCGAACAGATTGAATGCTATTAAGGCTGTAATGAACGTCTATTCAACAACCGTCCTAGTTTATGAATGCAAAGTATTTCTAAGCGTTTCGACTGCCTCAGTTAAACTAGATATTATCCATCGTTTTACAGAGAAGCTTAATGTTGTTGGCAGCACTTTCTGCTGCTAGAAGCAATATTGCTATACTCTGCTAGACTGAAATGGATAAGAAGGTAAGCATGCCGACAAATAACGTCTGCAGAAGCTGTAGATCTAAGATGGAGGCAGGAAGAGAATGTATGTTCGTTTACCCTGGGTTAGCCATTAATTGTGGTATTTTAATGGATGTAAAAGCTGGCCTAAGTGGAAACTTATCTTTCAAGAAAGGTTCGTGACCTAACTTAACCTAACCTATAATGCTTAGTAAGAACATTTTCTTGGGTACAATATAGTGCCGTATTGTTATGCCACTAATACTTACGAAGTAGAAAAGGCCAGAGTGCATTGACCACACATCAATACATATTGATTGAATGTTGTTTGATTTGACAACATCATGGTATCGTTAAAAACGTACTCAGCCGAAAATCTTTACTTAACGTAAAAAACTTTACCGTTATTTTTTTTTAATGTCACATCATGTTTAGATGATCTTTCATTAACGCTGTTCAATACAGTTGTTTAAGGTAATTGGCACTTTGCACAGAGAAGTGTTGTTATTGTCAAGGACTTTGTCAACGCATTATTGTAGTTACCAAAGGAGTGTAAATCTCTGTGTAAGTTCCATTAAAATTTCAATTCAATTTTAATCAAAGGTAGGTAGTCTTTCAAAAGACCTTGTTGAAACCCCTATTAACCGTAATACCATAACAACTAATGAAAAAAAGCCAAAAGAGTGTGAAAATAAAATAAAAAAAGAGCTGTTGGGTCATAAACACCATTTTATAGCGATGATTGGATTAAAAAAATTAAAAAAAAAACAATCAAAGCAAGAAATCTAAAAAGGAAGACAACAGCAATCGGTCAAAACCATCAAATCAATTCACAAAAGCCAAGCACAACTACCAAACAACCACGAAAAAAAAAACTTCTTTTTAACGGTCGTTTTATAGGCGGACAATTAAAAAACGCTTGTTAGGCCGCATGCAATTATTTGTGCGTTTTATAGGCGACAATTAAAAAAGACTTGTTAGGCCGCATGCAATTATTTGTTTATGATGCGTTTAAATAAACTGCAACAACAAAACTACATGATGGTAAGCACAGCAAGAAGTAACAACAAAAAAAAAAGAAAAAAAAACAAGTTTATTTCCATTTAACGCCTCGTAATATGCGTTGTATGCCAATGCTGGAGATGTTCAGACAAATCGAGTACGGCACGAGTTACTGGCACATGATCACACAAGTTTATAGCGCGTCACCGCTATCGGGCAACAAGCCTGCCAGTAACTCTTTTTTTTTTGTTTTTGGAGTCATTCGAAAGCAACATTATCAAAAGGCCACAATGATGACGATTACGATAGCGATAGTGATGGGAATGATAATGATAATCATCATCATTATCACGTACATCTTCATAGCACTTCATTCAATTGTTTGTACTTATGATGCCTATTCTCGCAAGCAAAATAATAATTTTTTTTTCTATTACACTTGTTTCTTTTTCTTTCGCTTATAAAAAATATAAAAATAGCATGAAATAATATGCTAAAAAAAAAACAACAACAACAATTAAACATTTAAAACGTTGAAAATTTTAAAAAAAAACTTTTTTAACCGCGTTGTCTCAAATTCCAATTTTAACCAGTTGCCTACTGAAATTTAGAATTCAAACAACAATTTTACCGTCAGCAGCAGCATCTGCCATAGCAGCATTCGATAGTGTAGCTGCCTGCAACTCATCTTGAAATGTATTCAATCAACTGGAATGACAGCAGCATTAAAATGTGTTTCTCTGAAGGACCATTCGTTGTTAAACATAAGAAAACTGGTCGAATCATTCATAAAATTGTTAAGATGGTGGTGGTGTTAGTGTTGCCAGATTTAAAGGGTATGACAATAGAGTGTAAATGAATGAATGGACAAATTCTTGTATAATACAGGGTGTAGCACTGAAATTAGTAAGTATTATAGGTTTGGAAGAGTGACAAGAATATGTGAACAAGATCATCTGGTACAATAAGAATTTATTCGAATTTTTAGTAGAAAAATTGTCTGAGCAGACTCTGTATCAGTTGCTAGAGGCTGGAGAACAGTCGAAATAACTTTTTTTTATATGAAAACAATCCCATATATATACAAGGAGGAAATAACCAGGAATTACGTGATGTACACGAGAAATTTGGTCACTTACATTAACACAACTTTACATTCGCCCCTGGGAAAAAAAACTCCAGAAATTATACTCGATTTCCAATAGATTGTTATAACAGCTGCCTCAGCCAGATTTCAATTGGCTTGAACCGTTCACCACAATTCCCAGCTAGAGAAATCGTTCCCACTGTAATGTTTACAAGAATGAAATGGTGGTTCTTACTAAGCTGGTGTCTGATAAAACTCAATCAGGTTTGAGTATTTTGTAGCTGTTTTGATGCACTAGATTGCCTACGCCAGGCAATTCAGAAACAGCTCTTTTTTCCAAGACAATAATTCTCTTTTATCAGGTCCTTCAATACTAACATCGGAACTTTAACTGTTGACAACGGCCATCTTGTTAAAACTTTATCAGCCAAAAAAATTCTGTTTTCATTTTCTTTTTGGATTTGTTGAAACCATTTTTTTCATCAAACGAGTGTTCAGTTCGAGTAACCTTTCTCACGTTTCGCCCATTTTACAATTGCCACAATCTTCCTACCAAAAGAAAGATTCTCAATGTGGTTGATAAATTAGAGTCCAGAGGTTCAGTAAATGATCGACTAACACCCATAAGTCGATAAAAAGTAAGATCGTTTCTGAGAGCATGTAGAAGATTCTAAGGCAGTCGATTTCGCATCTCTCCCAAGAAATTTTCCTTTGGCTTACAACAACTTGGCGAACTCTGCATCTGGACTTTGACCAGAACTCGTACAAAGTTCAGCAGAATCAGGAACTGAAGGTACTAAAGCTCTTTAGACAAAGAAGTGTATTTGCTGAATGGACTCTGGAGCAGTTGATAGGCCCTTCTATGGATGAATGGGTACTTGAACGAACATAATTGTCGACTTTGGGACGATAGCAATGTACATGAGACCCAAGAGCTTCCAATGTACTCCGAAACAGCCCCTGTTTGGTATGTATTTTGAGTTGCTGGCGTCATCGATCCATATTTCTTTGAGAATAATGCAAGCCAAGCCATCACTGTTTACGACGAGCACTATCGTCCAAACGTTATCAACTTCTTTTAGCGTAAATATGATGATCTGAACACCAACAACATGTGGTTGGTGGTACACGCAGCTTCTGCCAAATAAGTTATTCAGTACGAGCGATTTGAGGAGACTATCATTCCACGTGAAGGTGATATTGACTGGTTACAGAGATGGTTCGATCCAATTTTAATTCTTCTATTGAGGTTTCCCTCAGTCGCAGATGTATGCGAATAAGCCATAAAGTAGCAAGATGGAGAACTAAACTGACCATGATATTTCGAATGCGCTCTTCCAGAGAAGCTGTGGACGGACACCTGAACCATGTTCTATTCCACGCATAGTGACATCAATAGAGCAGACAAAAACTACGAATGTAGCATTAGTAGGAGTGTTTATTTATTAGAACCTATACACTCGCCTTATCAAACTGAAATATGTTTAAAAAAACAAAATCTCTTTTTACAGCACCCTTTGTGCAGTTATTGGTGCATTTAACAGCCAGCAGCTAAACAACTTGTCAATAAAATCTTGTCTATTCAATTTTTACACATGCTTGAATCGACTTTTTTTCTATTTTTTTCATAAATTTTCACGTTAACTACACTTGGACAACGTCATGCTGAGCTTTAAGAATTCTTTCCTGTTTCATTAGAACGTTGATGCTTATATTACTTGCCATCATGACAGAGAGGGCAATTGCAAGGGGGGAGGGAGGTAGTGAATAAGTGAAGGAAGTGTGGCGATTATAATTATTTTTTCAATTCTTGTTGTTGTTATTTACATACCCGATAATTTGTAATCGATAATATTTCATTTGTTTTTAGTTGTTACTCTGTTGCTGTAGCAGTGTAGCTAAGGTATTCGTTTTTTAGTTGGAATTTTAATGGACATTGTATGCGGTGTTGAGCTCAATTGGAATTCATTGCAGAATTTAGAAGAAAAAAAATATGAAAACAAAATTGAATTGCCAAGTTTTAGTGTGACCTTTCCAAAGCATAAAACAAATAAAGTTTGGGCATAAAAACAGTATGAAGAATATGAGCAGAGTATGGGCAAAGATTAAAGCTTACGATGGTCAACGCTCTGAATAAATTAATTTTAATTCAGGCGCGCATTATTAGATTATACAATCAAGTATAAGAAAATCTATTAATTTTCAAACAGATTGCGCTATAAAAGTGCAATTTGACAACGCTAGGTGGCGTAAGAAAAATAAAAAAGTCCTCTTTAAAGGTTTTTGGATGTTAAGCAGTACTACTTTAAAGAAGGCAAAAATTCAAGTCTGGAGTTTGCACTGTAAAAAACATCCTGATACTCCATAGACGCCATGCTTCGTTTTGTTATGTTAGAGCTTTCCCATGCGCCACGTCTACTACATGGATGCCAAAGAATCTCCACACTTTGAAGTTTTGAAGTTCGATCGCCCTTCAATCACTGTTTTGTTTACCTCAGAACTCCAGACACAAATTAATTTAAAATTAGGTTAGGTTAGCTTAGAGGACGTGTACTTGTCAAAAGAGACAAGTAGAGTACTCGGAGTTCAGTTCGACAAACAAACACACAAGGCAGAGCGCATCCACACTAATGAAGTCCTGGCACTTCTCAGCCAAGTTAATCTAATTATAAATCTATGGAGAGCCTTGAGATGTCGGCTCTCTACACATAATTCAAACCCTCAAAGAAGTCTTTGTCAAGAGTCTTCAACTTCAACCTACTAAACCATTTAAAATTACTTCAACGAGGATTGATACAAAAGATCAAAATTCGGGGCTCTTTAGTTAAGGTAGAAAAAGTCTATACCTTCCTTAAGCGGATGATGAACAAGTAGTAGGACTGATAGTCATGACGCAAGCGAATATTTTTCTTTGAGCTACTCTTCGGACAACCGGATTCTCCCTTAGGAACCATCTAAGGATAGCAACTGCCCAGTTGCAAATTAATTGTACCTCCATCTGTAAACTGATACTGAAATTCTATCGTATTCTAAGGCGTGTGGAGACTAATAAGTTAAGAACGTTTGATCAGATAGCTTGCACTATAGACGGTTAGACTCTAAATTTGTATCTGGACTGCCAATGGATCAGCTAAACGAAATAAATGTGTTCCATTATGCATCGAAATGAAAATTTCAAAGTTCTAATTGACTTGTCGTTCCTTCCCTATTAAATCAACAGATCTAAGCAAGTGAGCTGAGAGCCCCCATAAATAGGACACTGAAGTAGACAACACGGAGAATTTGAATTACTGAACGTGTTAGAAACTCCTTCAAAATCTCCAAAACAAAAAAAATCTAAGCGTAATGACTAACGAACGCCTTATCATCAAGACTAACTTATGAACTACGCTATGCTATGACAGTGAAGGATAACAACCAAAATAAGTATGGGAAGGAATCCACTAAAACACAACCATGAATTCTATTACATTTTAGAATTATGAGCTAAGGGTGCTGTTATAATGTAGCAGCCATTGTCTCCGAAATCCTAAGCAGAAAGAGGAAAATTCCTGTGAAAGAAGCAACGAAGATAAAAAAATTGCTGGGCCTACGATAAATTTGTAGTTCTACCATAGGCATTAAAAGATAAGCGTGACTGCTAGAAGTTATAATTCGACGATGCAATTTATGACAGGACGTGGTAATTACTTTACTAACTTAATTTGTTATTACAACCCTTTAGTTAAGATTACAACCTAGCTTCTCACACCACCATTGTTGGTGGGAACTACAATTTAAAGCATACATACATACATAATTGACCATTACAACCCTTCAGTCAAGATTACGGCCTAGCTTCTCACACCACTTATGTTGTGTGTGTTAATTTTATACATGAGTGGTGGGACCTACAGTTTAAAATCGCATACGAACGACAGATTTTTTGAGAAACTTTTCATGGCAATTTCATTTACTCTCAGAGTTTTTGCCAGAAATCTGCTGGGAGGAAGCCGCCGTCTAATAAACCAACACACTAATTACTACACAACTACTACTACGACTTCACATGGTAGTTAATAAAGTTAATCTTACTAAGAATACTTCAATGAAAATAAAATTGTGCAAAGCTTTGTGTTCAAATGCAATGTTAGGGAAGAACCTATTGGAGGGCGAACTATGTAATGGACATGCTGCTACTGGAACGCGATGATTAACTTCATGAAAACAGCTAACGAAAGAATAACTAAGCAGAAGAATGTAACCGGCAATTGTGGTAACGCAGTCTAAGTCGGAAAATTACCAAAAAAATAAAGTATCATCGATACTCTTTGCGAGACGTAAAATATCGAAGAGAAAGCTTGACTTTACTAGCTTGGTGTTTTGGTCTCGCTAGCTCTTTAAATTCGTAACGTCCAAAGAAATTATTTTAAATTACTACAAGGAAATCATTAAATCAACACTTTAAAGGAATATAATTGCTAATGACTAACCTTTATCGGGGGTAATTAATTTTATGTAAACACTGTTATATGCCAGACAACAATAACAAAATCTCTACACACATTAAATAAATATTAAAAAAAAAAAAATGTAAAGAAAAAAGTTAATAAATTGTGTCAGCAGTCAGTATGTAATGTTTTGTTGTATTCAGCAGTTTACAACTTTCAAAAAACATTAATTCCCAAGAGATTATGGGGCCAACCAAACACAGCAGCCCCATCAAAAAAAGCGCAGGTCCAAGCAGCTCCAGGCTACCGCGCAAAACTTAATATTAAGGTTTACTGAAAAATTATAGATGGAATATAAAAAAATTTAATTAAAAAAAATATTAAAAACAAAAAATACTTCATTCATAATGCACGGTTGCCTGCTATTTGCTGGGGATGTTGCTATATTAGCTGAGAATTTTTGGTGCTGCCACCCCGCCGCTACACCTCGCGGAATTAACTTGATTACGAGTGACGACCATAACCATACGATAGACAGACAGTATAGGAAAAAATTGCATGGCTTGCATAGAGGCTAGCATAGCAGGCTGCTTAGTTGGCTTAGTGAGATAAGCAACGGTTGTTCAAATATATATAAAAAAAAAACCGTTAACTACTGTAATTAACAGCCATCTTGGCGTCAACGACGCCTTTGTTATTATTGTGGCCATTATTATTAATGCTACGGATGATGGTTGTTTGTTGTCGTTGTCAGCGCCATTGGTTGTAGGTAATAATGGAAATTCGTTTATGATTATAACAACAACAACAACAATAACAACAACTATTGGAGAAAAAATGGTTTCCATGAATGAATACAAAACGAAAATGCTTAGAAAATGGATTAATTAGGGGAAAATAAAATAAAAGAAAACGGGTATCAGAAGACAAAAAAAAACTAGCCAACAAACAATTGCGAATTTTGCAGTATCCGGTCATGTATGTTGCTTATAAATGCTACTGTATTTATCGCTGTAAAGTAGCATGTGCACCGTGGAGCAAAAGGTGCAAAAAAGTATATGAAGTTATAAAAATAAAGAGAACCATTGGCCTCATGTTTAGTTATTTCCAATAAAACCAGAAAGAACACACGACTATTCAAAAGCGCTGATCTACTGACAGAACTTTTAAAATCTGTTTCCCAAAGTATAAGGCGTGCCTTTTGCCCCGAAAATGCACAATTTTGTACCCGCTTTATTTGCTAGACACTCGACATCAATCTGACAGACCTTAGAAGATGATTTTGTATGCTGTTCGGATAAAATAAAAAGATCTCGTTCTTGTATCGGTTCTTTACTGCCCATAAAATATTGAAGATAGCGCCATCTATGCAAAGAAAACGTAGATAGAATCACGCCATTGAAACGAGTCCATACAATGATATATGGTTGAAGCAAACGATCCCAAGGGAACTGTATTAAACTCAATGGATTCGTTTGAAACGAGTATTGACCAGCAAACCAAGGATCCCACATCTGGTATAGGCTATATCGCCCTTAAACAGAGGCTTTTTGTGTTGGCACAGAAATACTTAATTGGTATTCACAACTCTTTAGTTAGGATTACAACCTAGCTGCTCACAACATCCATGTTCTATATCTTAGCTTTATCCATGAATGATGGTGAGACCTACAGTTTAAAGTCGACTCCGACTCGTCCTTTAACAGAGTTTCCGCTTTGGCACAGAAATACATTCGGTTGTTTTTCAGGATCTTACTTACTTAATTGGTCTTTACAACCGTTTAGTCAGGTTTACAACGTAGCTTCCTACGTTATGTGTCTTAATTTTATCCATTAGAGGCGTGACCTACAGTTTAAAGTCGACTCCGAACGACAGATTTTTGAGAAAGTTCTCATAGAAATGTTATTTTTTTGAAGACTTTTTCTAGTCTACGCTGCGACCAAAGCCTACGATTTTTTTAGTGCTTTACCTCTTTGAAGACACGACCAATATTCATTCAATTGTAAAAGTCCCGGTCCATAGGTGCCAAGAAAAGCATTGTCCTCAGACTAGAGTGCGGAGTAAAATTTATTGTCGTCATTATGAAAAGACAATGCAATTTGAAGACTTTATTGAGAAGGGAAAGATAGATAGGCCCCCAACAGACTGAATTCCAGTGAAAGGTTGAAGGACGTTATGGAACTGGAATTTACGCTTTCCTGTAGGCATCAAAAACAAACCTCATGGGATTTAGAAAGACGTGACTCCGCTAAGAAGAAAGCCTAGCGGAGTCTGAAGACTTCATTGAGAATGGAAAGATAGGCTCTGCATCCGTCTGCCCTGCAGCGAACGGTTAAAGAACGTTATTTATCTGGAATTTACGCTTTCCTGTAAGCATCGAAGACAATAGGCAGTTAACCCTAAAAAGGAGTTGTAAAATTCAATTTTAATGGAAACCAGTCTTCATGGGATCTAGAAAGCTGTGACTCTACTATGAAGAAAACCTAGCGAACCAAAATCTGTTCGCGGTCAGATTCATAATCACTTGCATTAATTAACAATCAGTTTCAAAAGGCCTTTATTTTTGCATAAAATAAGTATTAAAAATTAGTAGAGATTTTTCTCTGCTTTAGCCCACTGTGCCTTATTATTATTGGCAATACAAAATGCACGCTCGTACATGTATAAATACAATCCATAATAAGACATGCTTGACGATGATGACGATGACGATTGTAAGCGATTATAATGATGATGGTAATGTTGTTGGTGTTAAACAGTTGACAATTGTTTTTGTCGTTGTTGAATGTTGCAGGCGTTAGAAATTAAAGAAAGAAAAAAAAAACATTACAACAGCAACAACAACTACAACAACTACAAATGTAAGCTACTGCAAAAGCTGGAAAAGAGTCTTTAAATTAATGCTGCGTAACAATGATTTATTGGCCCAAACACACACATTAGTTTGGCATTTGAGCGAAAGACGAAACAAACACGAAAAATACGGCACATGATTATGAAAAACTATCCACTACCGAATGACAATGAACGAAACCACACCATTGAATAACAGGCAAGAAAGAGCAAAAAAAAAATTAGTTGCGGCTACCAAAATGTGAAAATTACAGTGGCAGGCTTATGTTGTTTAATTATCGTTATCAACACACAATATTGCTCATTATGTAGCGATAAATGTTAAGGAATGATAGGCCTTCTTAAAAGAACAAACGTTGTTGAAGCCATACAACTTAAAGGAAAGACAAAACTACTGCCAGTAGGTTTACCTTCCCTCGTGCAAATAAAGGAAAAATATTACAACGATACAAACAAAACACCAACTACTGCTGCTGAAATTAACTTTAATTCCTGTTTTCTTTTTTACAAACAAACAAATATTGTCACCGTTCAACAATTTTCAGGTTTTAATACGTTTATCGTATGTGGGAATTTCTGTTGCTAGTGCTGCTGATGCTGCTGCTGCCATACTATTAATGTTGAATGCTGTATGCTGAATGCTAGTCTGTCTGCATGTGATGCATGTTGCTTGCTTTAGCAATTTAGTCTTGGGTGACAATTGATTGCATAATCATTCACAATTAGGATTTATTGCTGAATTTATAGCCATGCAGACAAGATTTCATTTCATGCCTCAAGTCTATTTGTTATAAAAATCATTCAATTTTTTTCTTCTCCTTCTTTCCTCTTTTATTTTGGTATGTATTTTCCTCTTGTGGATTGGAAAGTTTTGTTTATTAACAGTTATTTATTTTATTTTCCATTTTCCGTTTCTATTTTTTTCTCTTTCATTTAGTAGGAATTACTAAACAATAGTTATGCATTATAATCATGCGTATTTGGCAAGTTCAAAAACCTTAACAATGCAGTCAAGTCAGCATCAATCATACAACAAATCATACAACAAACACATTCAAGTGAAATGCGTGTTAATTGATCGAAAATTTGTTAAATTTCATGACAAATATAATAACAAAAATAAGGAAAAAAAATTTTAAATATTAAGCACACTCAAATTGCGGTTTGTTTCTGGCTGTCTATGGTTCAGTTCTTGACTAAATTACACAAAAATCAACAAATATCTTCAGACGAATCAATCGAACGTAAAAATATGTACATGTACTCACTTCTGCTCCTCACTATATACGTCCTCACTTCTGCTCCTCACTGCATATGCACTCACTTCTGCTCCTCACTGCACATGTACTCACTTTTGCTCCTCACTGCATATGCGCTCACTTCTGCTCCTCACTGCACATATATTTATGGATCGGCTTGATAGTGATTGAAGCCTTTTCGTCATTTGCAGTGCAGGAACTAGAATTACTATCTTTTATTGGAGAAATTTTTTCTCAAAAGA
>QOCX01003992.1:0-15892 GCA_005959815.1 Sarcophaga bullata | reverse complement strand
GGGTGTAACACAAGTGATTTTTGTTGCTTCATTTGTTAAATCTTTAATATTCGTTGGACTTGTTATTGTCGGGGGAGCTTGATCCAGTGAGTTCAAACCATATAATGATGAAGTGTCAGGTTTAGAATTGGAATTTGCAGTTGCTTCCTTAATTTTTGCTAAATCATCGGCTAAGGCCGCTTCAAAAGCTTCTTTTAATTTCTTTTGACGTTTCTTTTTTGCCAATTTCTCATCTAAAGTTTTATCTGAAGCATCTGCTTTGGACTCATTTTCTGATTCCACCGTCTTTGTATTCACTTCGTTAATATCCTCTTCTTTGTTGTTGTCCATGGCAATATCTTTTTTAGTTTTACGTTTTGAGCCCGAGTTCGATGGAGATGTCTCTTGTTGGTTTTTAGGTTTGCGTCCTCTTTTTGATGCTGGCGATGTTGTTGAAACTGGTGCTGGATTAATGTCGTCTTTTTGTACCACAGATTGTTGCTCTTCCTCATTATTCTTACCTTTCTTTGTTAATTTTCCTTTGTTGTTGGATTTTGTTTCGACTTTGGTTTGTGAAGAATCCCGTTTCTTGGTTGATTGTTTAGGGGTACGCCCTACATCGTCTTCATCGTTACCCTTACAACTATCATCTGCAGCTGATTCCAGGGTGTCTACATCTGATTCTTGAAGCTCTTTGGTTGTGTTTCGTTTTTTGTTACTATTTTTACACACTTTAGTGTCATTAGCTATCTCAGCAGTAGTTAAATCCTGCTCCAGTTCTTTATGGCTTTCTTTACTTTCAATCTTCGAAACTCTATTCGTTTCCAAATCCTCAGCGGATGCAGGTGGTGCATCAGTTGCTAATGTGCTCTCCTTTACTTTATCATCATCGCTCTCTTTTTCAGGTAAGTTATGCTCCAGTTCAGTATCTTTAATATCTTTTGTTACTGGAGTAGTCACATCCGTAGTACGATTTTTCGGTTTACGTCCCCTCCTAGCAGGTGTGGCTTTACTAATTTCTTGTTGTTCTAAAGTACTTTCCAATTTTTTTGTTTCGTTAATGTTGTACTCTTGACTGGTTTGTTCACATTCAAGGGGGGTACTGTCATCGATTACATTTTCCATTGGTATAGCATCAAGCAGGTTTTCCATAATATCAGTAGCTTTTGTTTCTAATTCGTCTACAGTGGTGTCATCGGTAATTGGTGGTGTTTCACTAAATGTTTCCAGTGTGGTTGCCATAGTTTGAGCTTCATTAAGCAGGGTTTTATTATCGGCAGCTTCTTCTTCAGCGATATCAATTTCCTTGGCCGCCAATACAGCTTGTGAACTTTGTGCAGCTATTTCAGCAAACGTTTCCTCTAAAGTTTTGTGTGTTGACTCATCACCACGACGACTGCGTCTTTCATAACGTCTGGTTACTTTTTTAAGGGTTAAAGGTGATGATGAATTGGAACGAGTTGGTGAGCATTTTGACTTCAAATAGGTCAATGGTGATGCGGATTGTGATCGAGTTGGTGATATTTGTACACCTTTAAGTGTTAATGGGGATTCAGTTTCACAACGCGTTGGAGAATTTGTTTTAGTTTCCCGTCCATCTTCTTTCGAAGTGCTTAAAACTTCTGCTTGTTGTACGGTTTCCTTTATTTGGTCTGTATTGTCAACACCTTCGTTAATTACTGTGGGGGTAGAATTTTTGCTTCGTTCTGTGTTTGATTGCTCTGAACGTTTTGGTTTCTTCGAGGTTGAGGGAGATGCGGTTTTTGAACGGGATAGTGATGTTTGTATGCTTTTAACTGTTAATGGCGATTCGGTTTCACAACGCGTTGGGGAATTTGTTTTTGTTCCCCGTTCATCTTTTTTCGAAGTGTTTAAGACTTCCACTTGTTGTATAGTTTCCTTTATTTGGTCTGTAGTATCAACACTCTTGTTAACTAATGTGGCGGTAGAGTCTTCAGTAGATTTATTTGCTTCTAATACAGCATCTGCGCTTGCTAGCCCGGTACGTTTTGACTTCTTATGAGTCAAAGGAGATGAGGCTTGTGAACGGGATGGGATATAGGTGTGCTCTTTAGTGTTAATGGGGATTCAACTTTGGAACGTGTTGGAGAATGCGTTTTTTGCTCTGATTCCAGTACTTTGGATACGGTGTCTTGTTGTATAACTTCCGTTTTTACTTCTGTATTTATCAATACTCTCGTTAACCAATGCAGCATCTGTTTTTGATTGACCAGAACGCTTCGACTTCTTCTGCGTTATGAGGGGTGATGAGGTTCGAGAACGAGATGGTGATTTCTGTAGGCCTTTCAGTGTTAATGGGGAGTCAGCTTCACATCGTGTTGGAGAAATAGCATCTGATGTTAGATTATCTTTCTTCGAAGGGCTTAAAGGCTTCTCTTGTTCTTCTAGTGTTCCTTCACTTTTATTTATGCTCTCCGCAAGCAATGCAGGGCTGCTGTCTTTAGTAGATTTACTTGCTTTTAAAGCAGCCTCTGTGATTGATTGCCCTGAAGGTGATGCGGTTTGCAAACGCGACATTGTTATCTTTACATCTTTAAGTGTTAGTGGGGACTCGACTTCACAACGAGTAGGAGGACTTGTTTTAGATGATCTATCATCTTCCTTTGAACTACTTGAAAGTTTCTCCTGTTGTTGTAATGTCTCTTCACTTTCATTTATAATCTCCTTGGCCAATATAGAGCCTTCAGTAAAGGTTTCTAATGCTGTTTCTGTGTTTGAATGCCGTGTACCTTTTGTTTGCTTATGGGCCACAGGTGAGGAGGATAGTGATCTAGTTGGTGACATTTGTGTTAATGGAGATTCCACTTCACGAAAGAAATAGCTTTCGATCCGCAATCATCTTCATTCGAAGTCCTCAAAAGATATATCTTGTTCAATTGTTTCTTTGCTAACACTTGTTGTCTCTTTCATTCAATATGTGTACAGTATTGCTGTCTTTAGTAGATTTACTTGCTTTTAATGCTGCCTCTGTGTTTGATGCACTGTACGCAGAATATCAAGAGAGTATTTGTTTCAATACTTACGTTTTGTATCTGAGAACTTAATAAATTCGATGATGTAAGCGTATTCCTCCTCAACTTTCTCTACTGCACTGTTACCTTGCTCTACGTCTTCAGCAGTTTTCTCATCAGATTTAAAAAAATTTGATGCTCAGTTTCTCCTATTTTCACTTCCTCCATGTTTGGATTCACTTCATGGCCTTTTTCATCACCTTGTGTTTCGGTTGTAACAATATTTTCTTCAATTTCTTTTGATTTCGTTGATGTTCGATTGTTTTCCTCTTCTATGGTGTTTGCTTGCCAGTTCCACTACTATCGGTTTCCCATTCAATTTCTGAATCATATAAGTTTTAAAACGAGATTTTCTGGCTTTTCGTTTAGGCGCGACTTTTGCATTTCCTTAACGTTCTGTTCTGTTCATGTTTCGATTCTGGTTTGTCCTCTAAAATGTTGGCAGAAATACGTTCCTTAGTAGTTGGAATATTATTTGGTGAGTCAATTGATGCTTCATCAATACTTTTGTCTTTTTGTTGGCGTAACGATTTTCTTTTAGGTGAGGATACAATTTCCTTTTCCGAAATATTTTTCTTATCATTTGATTCTGTTGTACGTACATCTAAAGAATCGGAATTTATAGTAGGATTAGACAACTCGGATGTAGTAGATGATTCCGCTTGTATATCAATTGACGTGTTCAGTTCAGCTGTATTTTCTGGTAATTTTAACAAATCCATTGTATTATCTGTAGCATCACATGGCATGTTTTCTTTTTTAGTATCTACTTTCTCTTCCATGTTGGTAACAGTAAGTTCAACTTCCACTGTAGTGGAAATATCTTTAGAATCAGCATTATTGTTTGCTTTCTGTAGATCCTCTTGTGCTATAACTTCTTCATTACATTCTGTAGACACTTGCTCTTCAAGTACGACATGTTGCAATACATCAGAAACATTTTCCTGATTTTCTACATCTTCTGTAGGACTTTGATCTAAAGATTGCTTTGTGTGTTGTTCTTGTTGTTCTTCTGTTGCTGCCTCTATTTCAGTTTCATTTGATTTACCTCCACTATGTTCTTCCGGGTTATATTTTCAATTTCTTTATCTTTCTCCGAACATTTCTCCTGAAGTTCAGTTGGTGTATCTTTGCGTTTAGGCTCTTGTATACTTAACTGCTTGTCCATACCTGTTCCCTTGGATTGATATTCATCACTGCTTTCGCTAGTGTTATCTTTGCGAATTCGAAGAGATTTTCTCGTTGACACTTTTTCTACAACAAGAAGCTTCTTTTGCCATTTGGATTGAAGTATTTAAAAGATGCTCCCCTCTTTCTAAAAATTGTGATGTATTACCTGCATCATGTGTTCCTTCAATTTCAAATTTATTGTCCATAGACACAGACGAAATACTTGCCGTGTTTTCTAGACTTTCAAATGAACTTTGATCGTCTAACTTTTCAAAAAATTTCTTTTGTAATCTTTTTGAACGTTTAGCCATGGATGGCTTTTTTCTTAGGACATTGGGATTTAATTCTTCCGACGTTGAAGTTTGTGAGGATGTGGAGGGACTTTTGGGCAGTGAAAGACGCTTAACTGTAACTCTTAGCTTGTCATTGGATTTGTATGAACGTGACGATGGTGTAGATGATGATGCTGAGGATGGTGCCGACGAATAGGAACTATGTTCGGATGCGTTTTCCGACTCTGATGAACTAGAAGTACGCGAATATGTTGTAATAGTTTCTTTTGTTGGTGTACATGGCTGTGTTAAAGTTGTATCTGTTTTTGTTAGTGTTTCTTTTGGCGATGATTCTTGTAAAGCTTCAGTGGGCTGTAATACTTTTTCATAATTTTCTAAAGGACTATGTGACTCTATTTCAATTACACTTTGTACAGATTCTTCCATAATTTCTCGTTACTTTGTACAGATTCTTCCATAATTTCTGTTATAATTTCAGATGAAAGTTCTATGAATTCTTCAGGTTTTCCTACCTCTTGTTTATGTTCTAGTTCAACTTGAATTTCTGGCAGTTTTTCATTATCATATTCGGTTAACGTCTCTGTAACTTTATTTTTCAATTGGTGCCGGGTATTGTGAATTGTTTGCTTAGACCCGGTTGCTAATTTATCGATTTCCTTTGTGGTTTCGCTTGATGTCTTAGTAAATGCAACCACTTCGGTATTTAACTCAATGTTATCATGGTTTTTTGTTTCTGATTTTTCATCATCTTGCACAATTTTTCCAAGTAAGTTAGAATCTTCTTGCAGTCCTTCAGAAGGTTTATTTGTATTCAAAGATTCTTCTTGATTTTGGCTTGTCGAATGGCATTCCAAGTTACTTTCTATTTGCAATTGCTCAGCTTCGATATTGACTTCTGATTTATATTTCGATGTTAATTCCAATTCTTCAACTTCCACATTGTCTGCAGTTCTTGGAATATCCAATATCGTCCCATGTTCAGATTCCTGACCTTCTTTTTTAACATTTTCGGGCACGAATATTATATTCGGTTTAGATGTTACAACAATGGTGTCATCGGCAGTTATGTGTTCAACTGGTTTCTGATCAATTGTTAAGGTTTCTGTTGTTTGGTTACCTTGCTGAGCTAAGCAAGCTTTGTATTCTTTCCAATTTTTAGCTTTTTCTGGAGTTAACTTTTTCGTTGTTGCCGCTGTGCATTCTGTTGATGTAGGGGTTTTAGGTTCCAAGGGCGTTGGTACCTTTGTTCTAGCTGGCCTGCCTCTTTTCTTTTGTTGTGCACCTTGAGGCGAAACTTCAGTTTTCAAATTGCTAACACCTTTAGCTTCAGTTTGTTCTGTCGTCGTTGTGGATGAGGGTGTATTTACTTTCGATTTGAGCTACAATGAGGCTAGTGGTTTGCTTGGGTTTTATCATGGCATTACTGAAGAACTCCTGTGTACGACTTAAGCGTCTTGTACTTGATGTTAGCTGACAGCACTGCCTCTTTTATTATCATTGCCTTTACCCTAATAGCGGTGGGCATGGGTAAATGGTAGTGCGGGGGTTTATGCTCTTGAGATATGGAATAACGACGAAATATTGCCGATTTTTCTAAGAAAGTTTTTTGTTTTGACAACATATCCTGCCTTACTGTAGTAAGCTGCTGTAGCGTTCGCTACTTCTGAGCCTTTAGCTGTGCTGGCTTTTGAAGTAGAGGGTGCATTGGAATCTATTCTTGCTTCTATCTGTATCTTATGAGTCTTTACGATTTTTATTAAGTAAATCGCGTACATCAAATTTTATGATTTTCTTTCGTGAACTGCGTCTACATTCAGATGCCTGCTGGAACAGTGGGTGAAGGGAGCCCACCACTTCCTCCCAGCGTGGGTGATATGGCCACAGCTGAAACATCTGCAATCTCCATTTTCATTTGTAGGCGATAAGGGTTCATTAGCACTTGCATTTTTGTTTAATCTACCACCGCGTTTACGTTGATTACCATTCGCATCCATTTTGGATAATAATTATTAAAACTGGACTACAATGTAAAGTTAAATAAGTTTCTTGAAACAAAAAAACACTCCGATTTCTTTGACCAGCTTTATTTTTCACTTCATTTCATTTCCTCTCGTAAAAGTTAACAAATTTATTTACTTAAAATTTAGGTGTCCATTGCTACGCTTACATATTTCATTGCTTTTAGACAATTATTAAAAATTGTTAAAAATTATTTATTTTTGATGGAACAAAGTTTCTTCTTTCACACAAAAAAAATTTCTCGTGCATAAATTTTTAACCAGCTGATATTGTAAGGATTAACATATTAAAGCTGAATGCTATGGAAATCATAAACAATAATAAGATACTTTGAATTTGGCAGCACTTTTTGTTGTAGGCCTTTAACCAGCTGTTGCATCTGAATGATAGTTAAAAGCCGATAATTGTGAAATTGCAAACAAAATATTAGGCGCCGAATTATTGTTACGGGTATATTACGGTCAATTAAAAAAGTGAAATAATAAATTAAATAATAGTTTAAACTGAAAATAATAGTTTAAAGTGAACTACGTATTCATTAAAAAGGTAAGCACCATTGCTTTATAAACATTTCTGACAAATTTATCAAGTTGACGGTGAGCAGGTCTTAATTGCTAGAGGTTAAGATCTCTGGCCGTTAAATAGAAGTCTTCAGCTTCCGTCGCTGAGAGCTACTCATTTAAAGAAAAAAAACTTGGAATATATCTTTTCCAATATTTCTTTGGAAAAATTTAATTTATTCAGTTACAAATTTACAAATGCCGGTCCTTACTTGCTAGAGGTTAAGATCACTGGCCGTTAGGTAGACGTCTTCGACTACCGCTCGCTGAAAGCTATTAATTTAAAGAAAAAAAAAACTTGGAATATATCTTTTCCCAATATTTCTTTGAAGAATTTAATTTATTCAGTTACAAATTTACAAATGCTTTGTTTTTTTTTTCGTGTTGGAGGCGAAATATGTTCATTTAAGTTCTTCTGACACAAATAAGTTGACAAATAAATAACACATAAGGAGAGGAAATGTTATATTAGATTATAATTAAGGAGTGGGCCACACTTTAAATAAATTAAAGATTTAAATAATGTCTAATAGTAACCAGTTTATGAATAGTGGACAATATTATTATTTCTTTTCCTCGGCATTATTCAATTCAGCAGGATGAGCGCGATTGGGATCATCTGGCTTCATAGCAGGGAATAATAAAACCTCCTAAAAAGTTAAAACAACATAAGACATTATTACATGTATTTAAACTAAGAAAAGTCACAACTTACCTTAATATTATTGGAATCGGTAAGGAACATGGTTAATCTGTCAATACCCAAACCCCAACCACCTGTGGGTGGTAAGCCATATTCTAAGGCTGTGCAGAAGTTTTCATCTACCAATTGAGCTTCATCATCTCCTGCCGCTTTATCACCAGCTTGTTGCTCAAAGCGTTCCCTCTGTACCATGGGATCGTTTAATTCGGTATAGGCATTACAGATTTCCTTTTTCATGACAAACAATTCGAAACGTTCGGTAAGACCAGGCTCACTGCGATGATATTTAGCCAGAGGTGACATAATTTGTGGATGATCACAAATAAAAGTGGGATTAATGCAACTCTCCTCAATAAACTCGCCTACCAATTTATCCAATAAACGTGCAGTTGTTCTGGGTGCTGGACATTCAACGTTATGCTTGGCGCACAATTGTGACAAGAATTCATTTGCTTCCGGTGTATTGAATGTGGTGGCTGGAGGGAATTTAACATTCAATTTCTCTTCCAAAGTTTTAACCATGCTAACCCTCTTAAAGGGAGGCGTGAAATCAATTTCCTCTTCAGGTCCCTCAGGGCCATCAGGATGGTATTTAATTTTATAAGTACCATGTATAGCCTTAACCATACCCGATATCATCTGTTCAGTGAGTTCAATTATGTCATTGTAATCCGCATAGGCCATATAGAATTCACACGTTGTAAATTCTGGATTGTGGGTTAAATCAATGCCTTCATTACGGAATTGTCTACCAATTTCATAGACGCGATCCAAACCACCGACTACCAACATTTTGTGATACAATTCGGGTGCTATACGCATGTAGAGATCCATATTCAAATCGTTGTGATGAGTTATAAAAGGTTTAGCTGTAGCACCGCCAGCAATCATATTCATCATGGGCGTTTCAATTTCCAAGAATCCCAAACGATCCAAAAATTGTCGTACATAGGAAATGATCTATATAAAGAAAGTTGATCACATTAAGGATGTATATTCAATATCTCTATTCGATCTTTTATGCATTGAATTATGTCTTACCTTAGCACGAATTTGGAAGGTTTCTCGCACTCTATTGTTTAATATCAAATCCAAATAACGCTGACGGAAACGTGTTTCCTTGTCTTTCAAGCCAAAATGTAAATGTGGCAACATATGCAGACAAGGTGACAATAATTTAATCTAAAAAGGAAGACAAACTTTTTTAACAATTCATGAAATTAGAAAAATTATCGTTTACCTCCTTGGGTACAATGGACAATTCACCCTTTTTAGTTTTAGCTGGAAAACCATTAATACCAATAATATCACCACGGCGTATTTTTCCAGTATCGATTTCAAAGTCTTGTTCGCTTTTATACAATTTAGCATTGGCCATAACTTGCAATTTCACACCTTCACCACGTAAATCGTAAAAGATAAGCTTAGCTCCTGACTCACGTATGGCATGCACACGACCAGCAATGCTAATTAGAAGGAGGAACAGAGAGATGAAAGTTGTAAGACATTGTAGTGATTTCATATATTATCTCGAATTTTACCTTAATTGTTCATTTTCCAACATTTCTCCATCCTTTAGGTTATTGTATTTATTAATGTAATTCTCAAGTGAAATACTGACATGAAATTTATGTGGATAGGGATGGGTTTCAGGAGATTTTTTCAATTCCACAACAGCGGCCGCCGAACGCAATTTGAAATATTCATTGGGCGAGATTTCTTCTTCGGCAGCTGCAGATGACTTCTTCTTGTTACCCTCACTGGCAGCTGGGGCAGTAGCTACTTTATTTGCTTCCTTTTCGGCCTTTTCTTTGGCTTTTTGCTCGGCCTTTAAGCGTCGCTTCAGTTCACTGTAAAACAAAAACAAAAAAAAAGGAAAAATTGGAATTAAATTTTTTCGAGTTTTTTAAAAATTTCCATTAAAATTACAGTTTTGTTCTTTTGCTGGGCTGTTGTACAATTTGTGTAGCATGAAATAAACAAGTGGAATTTTTAATTCCATTGAACTGTCCTACAGTTATGCGAGTTAATTTTCCAAAACTTTTTACGATATTCAACATCATGACACCACAGGTTCAATTGTCCAATACAAATTGTAACAATTTTTGGTTTGGAATACTTTATCTGTTTTAAAAGTTAATTATCTTTTGTTTTTTAATAAAACTTAAACATTTTCATTACATTACTGGAAATAAGAATTGCGTGTACTATTTCCCCATAACCTCACTTTCTTTAAGAACAGTCTTGAGGGGCCTCTTTAACATTTTGACTCATGTATTTGACAACACGGCAATGGATGGATATTCATTTTGGAACATTTGCTTTTTTTAATAATTGAATTTCGTTGTTACTTACTTCTTTGAGATTTTATCAGACTCTGCCCTCTGCCATTGTTTAGAAAGGAAAAATTTATTGGGTACAATTATTTGTTTGTTCAAAATAAATAATAATTTTCGTTCCGTGTCCAATAAACATAAACCAAAGTGGCACACTCAAAAAGTTTATTGCAAAAATGCCAAAAATGTTGGCGCATGCTTTCGCATAATGTTGCCATATCGACAACAAGTAGCAGTACAAAAAACAGGGTGTGTAAGGAAATTGATAAACTACAAAGTTTATAAATATTACAAAAATTAATCAATAATTATTAATTTCTAAATTTAAATATAAATAATTAAAAGAAATTATTTTGAGACGTTAACAACTTGTTTAAAAAATAACTAATGATCCATAATGATCATCCAAGCCAAGAGGCTGTCAAAATACTGTCTTCCGACAGTCGCAGAAATCTCTACGAGATGGCAGAAAATCTTGCCAAGATAGATGGATATAGTGTGCATACACAGCCTGTTAAAATTTCAAAGGTGCGCGTTCAGTATAGTTGATCATTTAAACGAACTTTCAGTGATGGATATTAACAGTCTAAGTCGCTTTATAGGACGTTCTAAATGGTTTAGGTGCTAGAGATATCACAGATGTGTAATCACAATGGATTTTATATGGTCTGTCCAATGTAGGCAGACACTTATATTCTTTCAATCGAATGCTGATATCGTAACGGGTCTTCTTTATGATACCACCAATCTAGAACATAAATATTTGTAGGCATTTAATAATTTACAAGGTCAATTATAAGTTTTTGCTATAGCAACGAGTACTCCGGAATGGTTTAAAAATAACTGATGGGGCCAGAAAAGTATACTCAAAATAAGAGCAGCTAAAGAGATGCAATTAGTGATGTATGGGACTATCTAGGAATAAAAATATGTAAGTAGCCGGTGCTTTGGGCACTGTAGGCTCAAAGTGAGTTTGTTCAGAATGGGGAGCGTCATGAACTCAACATGTAGATTGGGTGAAAATGGATTATCAGAATTTATTCTTGTAAATTGTGAGGGATTATTGCGTCCTGGGAAAAAATGCCTGCGTGTACATCAGACGCTGGGTAGTATCGTGAATTTTTCAGATTGAGGGTGGTTCAATGGATCATAAGATAGCAATAGTATGACACGTCTACAATAGTAATAACAAATTGAATTTTTCTGTTGAAATATTGAAACGTGTGAAGAAAATAGCCAACTTGTTTATTCAACNTGGATCGTAAGATAGAAATAGTATGACACGTCTACAATAGTGATAACAAATTGAATTTTTCTGTTGAAATATTGAAACGTGTGAAGAAAATAGCCAACTTGTTTAGCTATGTTTTACAACTAATCGCATAAGCGAATTTAAATATTCAATTTAATTTTAAATTCCAAAATGAAAAAAAAATTGTTTGCTTTTACTGGACATCATTTTGAAATTTTTATGCAATCTGGCCACTTTGGTAACTACAGCTTAATAAACAAACAAAACAAAATAAAGAGAAATTTCAGCAAAATATGTCAAGATAGTGAGAAAAATTTTTTTTTTTTTTCCTGGTGGTTGAATTGCAAAAAAAATACTTTTGTGTGAATAGAATTCAATTATTTATTGAAAAACCTTAATAATTTTATTTCTAACAATTAATAAATGTATAATAAATAGAAATTGATATATAAAAAGAAAATAATAAGAAATTAATATTTTATATAAAATTATTATGTTAAAAAATAACATACATGACAGCAGTTAACTAAGGCAATTAACAACCAGGAAATGATTTAAACAATTTATTAGCCACGCAAATAATAATAAAACCAGAAATATAATTAAATAATGCATTTAAATGAATTAAAATTTTTATTATGAATTTTTCTTTTTACAAAATAAAAATTTCCAATACAATACAAATTAAGAGACAGTCACTAAGTAATTAGAGCACAGTTAGAAAAATCTATAAATTAAAAAGTGGAGCAAAAAGAAAAATTGAGAAAAGTGAAACATAGAATATAGCGATCAAAACAAATAACGAAAAAAAGGAAAATAATTAAATTCCAACATGATGTATGAATAAATAAAAAATAAATTAAATTTTTTTGTAAACCATTTACATAATAATTACAAGTCATTAATATTTTGGATGAATCTCGATATTGCTTTGGATGAAACAGCATGATGATGACGTTTGTAAATCCGTTATAGAACGTATGTATGCATGAATACATGTTGTGGAATTGTATGTGTGAAGAAAAGATTGTTTAAGAGATGGCAGAGGGCGGTGCAATAGGCAATTGTAATCAGTTAACATTGCCGCCGGCAACAAGTGGCGAAATTGTTGGTAACAACACAGAATTGAATAAAAACAATAAACAAAATGAGCTAAACACTGACAGTAGCGACAGCTGTTTTGTAAACACAAGTTCGGCTGCCGCAATAACAACAAATGTAAATAATGCCAATCTTTTTCTGCGCTGCAATAGTAACAACAGCAGTTGCAACAACAATAACAACACCGCCAACGATATTGAAAACGATAATGACGACGAAAATGATGATGATGATGATGATGATGATGATGACGAGAGTAATCAAACATTTTACGAAGCAGCCGGTGAACCGGAACTTGTCTTAACATTTGAAAAATCATTGAAAATAAGCAATAATGACGTCACAACATCTTTACCGCCACCTTTAGCAAAACACCAATTTGTCGACGATGGCAATGCACAAAGCATAAATAACGTCGAAAAACAACACAAGAGCAACAACAACAGTTGAATAAGAATTTTCTAAGTGTTCAAATGGATAAAAGTGTTGTCGGCATGGAAGAGATTGTTGATGTGGATGAAGAATGTGAAGGAGCTGTTGGTATTGTTCCATCTGTAGTCGATGCCAATGAAAAGGAATTGAATCTTTTGTATACGAAACATGATGAGTTTATAAAAGTTGAAGAAGATAAACCGGTCGTGATGAGAAGGAAACGCGATAAAAGTAAGAAAGTTTTAGTGAAAATCGAACAAACATATTTCTTTATAAAAAGTAATTTAGGAGGTGAATTAAATTAAAAATTGTGGTGGAAAGAAACTCCTTTCGATAGAATTTAGGAAACATTCATTGCTCGATTTGCCTTTGAAAAGTTTGAACGTTTAGAAACCAATCTACTTTACAAATTTCTGTTGACGCAGATTTTTCATCAACAAAATTATTTGCCGTTGCTTTCCGCCAAGCTTCTGATGTGCTTGGTCGGGTCTTGTGCTAATAAAATACAATTTCTCTTTAATTGAATTATTATAGGGGTAGAAATATTTGACTACGTAACGGCTGTTTTTGTTTTTGCAACAGCGCGGCAGCCGTGTTCTTGGCCGATATGAGGTCGGTTATCGTTCCGGAGTGTAGATCCGATTGTCGTGGGAACGACCGGCTGTGGTAGAATGCTCAGTTAAAGGAAATGGCAAAAAAAATCACTAAAGAAGATCTGAGATATTTTACTGCAGGTTAAGTAGAGATAAGGAAGTATTGAAGACGATAGGTTATCTTCCTTCTGATTATTTGGTTCTATTTAGAAAGCTGAATAGCTAAGGAAGATGATTCTTTGAATGTTTGAATTCTATAGAGAGCACATATTCGTTTTGTTTTCGGACTACTTTCGATACACAAGAGCTTTTGCTTCCTCTTTTAATTTTTATTTTCTTTCAATTTCTATTTTTTATAAACAACTTAGTTAACCGATTGATTTCTCTTTTTCAGATCTTAAGGACTTCAATCACATTAATAAGAACTCTTACAACAGCGCCGAAGAAGATCCGTTGCAAAAACACAGGCAACAAACTTTGCTTTCGACTAAATCATGCGAGACACCAGCATCTGCAACTACCCTCTCGCCTACAAACTCATACAATGGCAGTATTGGCAGTGATGGTGGTGGCAGTGTGGGTGGCGGTAGTGTAGGAGGCGGTGCACGTCGCAAGTCATGGACGTTGTCACCTCAAAGTGGAGCGTCTACACCGCTAGGAGGAGCCAAGAAGAAAGAAAAACGTTCAAGTGTAAAATCGCCAGCTTCCTCTACACCCACAACATCAACAGCTACGGATTCGTTTAATTTATGGATTGCCAGAGAATGTTATGAAACGGTGCCAGCCGAGACAGTATTTGAAGTGGATGACAATAATCAGGGAATTGTCAGACCCAACAAGTTTCACTATAGACGAAGAGGCCGATGAGGAAGCAGCTGGCAGTGGAAAGTCTGTTGGGTGCTGCAGCAGCCTTACATGCTTCAGCTAGTGCCAGTAAAGAGGCACAAATACAGAGAAGGCAAAAACATTTTAAGGCAACCCCAACATAGACCATTAGAAAGATCTTGGCCACCTAGAGCTTTAGGTAGAGATTTTCGTTTTACAAGGCGAAGTTTTTAAATTCGATATTTTGGATACCGATGATACATTGGAAGCGACATATGGCTCGTCAAATGGTTTTGGCAGCAACTCTTAATAGTTGTAACAATTCGCCGCTTTTTCTGCTGATAATAGTGGCCAATTCTTCGACAAATTCTAGCCCTCAATATGAGCTGAATGCTACACCTTCACACCAGCTGTGAAGTTTAACCCATTAATTAAAAAGAAAATCGGTCCAGATGTTATATATAGTACGATAACGGACCAAAAAAGTGCCAGCTTCGGAACAACTTATGAATTTCCAGCATTTCCTACAAAAGAAAACTTCTTTCCACAACAAATTTTCCACAAACTCCTACAATTTCTAGCAACCAATTCCAGAGACAACATAGGCCCTAACAAGAACGCTGTCACAATGGCAAAAGCGGGGCCTATGAAGAGCGTCAGTCTCAGTCTCCTAGTCGACTGATGTTGTCACCTAACGTCCATGCGTAAGATCCACCATCTGGATGTTCACACGCAGTGCTTACGCCTTTAGATTTTCAATTATCACCTGAAGCTCAGTGCTTAACAATACGCAACAGGTGTCTCTGTTTCGAACCCAATGCAAGTATTACGCCCGTAATACACAATCGCCACAACCAACGTTTACTTTAAACCGTGTTGGTGGTGTAGGTGGCAGGTGTCGCTGTTTTCAGCTGCAAATTTAATATGCCCTTTCCCATCACCATACACCATCATGCCCGGCGCCATGCACGCATGCAAGCTGCTGCCATCAATATGGCAATAAACCAATAACTTGGATGATACGTATATTGGCTCAAGTCCAAGAGGAAGTATAGGCGGAGGAGGAGGAGGAGGAGGAGGAGCAGAGGCTTTAGGTGGTGCTGCTGTACATGCTAGTCATTTAGATTATAATTATTTATCTTCACGTACACCACCTTCGTCTCCGGCTTTTCAAGGTTCGAATATGCGTGCGGAAGATCATGTACGTACAGCTGATATTGTACACTTGGCTGGCGCTTCAGCTGGTATACACACAAATATAGAAGATATTAGTAATGACGATGAAGATGACAATGCAGGCGAAGATGTGGGTGTGGTACACATTACAAGTACACGACTGCCTTCTATACCCGAAAGAGGGGCTGCTGGTGGTCTTTTACGTACTAGTGCCATATTCTCAACTGATGCAGATCCTACAAATGTGCAAGTTTCTACAGAACCCTTGCCTCCAGCCTGGGAAGCTCGTATGGATAGTCATGGTCGTATATTCTATATTGATCATACCACAAGAACTACTTCTTGGCAAAGGCCCGGTTCAAATGGTTTGTCTTCACTCAATGGCCCGGGTGGTAGAGAACAACATCATCGCCAGCAATTG
>QOCX01003989.1:0-15898 GCA_005959815.1 Sarcophaga bullata | reverse complement strand
ATATTTGGTAGAAGAGTGGAGAAATAAAACAATTACCGCAAATAAAATGCTCACAAACCGTAATGAATGTCTAATAAGACTTTAACAATAACAACAATAAGTGCAAATTAACATAATAATAATGATAAGAACTTTGATTATTTAAAAAAAACATTAAGTAAAATAAGAAGAAAATGAACAACAACTAAACCACAATTAAATCAAATTAAAAGGAATGAAAAAAGCAGAAAAAATAGACCTAAATGCCGAAACAAGAGAGTAAGTAAATAAGCAGCAAAAATAACGAAAACACACCCATTCATAAAAAGCAAAAATAAAAACCACATGTATGGTGCATTGAAAGCGAAGCATAATTGAATTTGTTAAACAAAGCAACAACAACAAAACAACAACAACTACAACAACAATAGCACACTTGTAAGTTTCATGTAGTTTTTCTTTTCTACTCTCTAAGTGAGAGACTTTTTGTTAAACAGCGTCAAGAGAATCTCGAATGTTGAGCATAAAATGTGTACATAAGTTTTAAATTACATCACATGCACCACCCTGTTTAGAATATTCCAGTTTTTTTTTTTTGGAGGTTCATACATAAAAATGTTCTTAAGTATGGAATTTTTATGCTCATAACCGGCACAAAATGCATATACATTGTACGAAAGAAGAACATACGAGAGAGTACAACATATGTATTTAGCCTTTCGTTTAACAGTTGCAAAGTCGATAGCTTAAAGAGAATTTATGCACAAGACTAGGTAGTTGCCAGCTTGTTCAATAGTAAATCAGGGAAATTATTAAAAAAAAACGCGTAACATTTTTTCAAAGGTAAAAATGTTCAGAAGTTCTTATTTTTACTTAAAATTATAAAACTTTACGCAATTTAAACTAAATTCTTAGAAAATAATCTAGAAAACCAAAATTGAAAATAATTTAACCTTTACATCTGGTAACGTTAGAGTTTCACTCTCTGCACTTCATCTGAGTCATTGTACATTTTTTTTGTCACGCATGAGTACAATTAGTTTTTTATAAGGCACACGGAGACAGAGAGCAAAAGAGAACGTCATTTGTTGATTATTTACTCTTTGTAAATTGCCCGATTTTGTTGTTTTTCCCTTCTTTTGGCAGCACATGTCGTAGGGTATGTATATCACAATGTGAATACAATGAATAATACACTCAGTATGATTTGAATAATAAATAATCTGCAAAATATATGTACGCGGTATTAAGTAATTTGTATTATTATCGACAGTCTTATTTTAAAATATTTATAAATCATTGGTGAGGTATGTATAGGTATCATTGCGTCATAAAAATTATTTCAATTGTTTTCTGATAAGAAAGTAATTTTATTTTTAATGCATGAATAATTTTTAGAACGCAATTATATGCATTGATTCCTACAGTTGTTCAATCTATTTATAGATTCATAATATTTATAAACAAATAAATAATTTTTGTTTTATCAATGTATTCATGGTGATTACAGCAGTACAGGCGGTATCATATAAAACAGATTTTCTTTTAAAAATTAATAAAAAAAAGTAAACTCATGTGAAATGTATTTTCAAAGCAGCCTAATTGTACAAAATACAGACATACTAGTGCTCCATAATTGTTTTTGTAGCAAATTAAACATCACAAACTACAACATTTTCAATGACTAATTTCGCATGGCTGGGAACACGGGTTCATAGTTTATGCCAGGACTACGCTAGACAATTAATTTTAAATTTCATTGCATAGGTGGCTTTCAATTTCTGCTCAATCTTAGTTAATACATCCCCTACTATACTGCTTAGGAGAAGCTGTTATTTCTAGGCCACGCAGCAGTCTTAAAGGACCCTGAAATGAAGTGAAAACGGTTTCTAAAGCCTTCAATAGTAGAAATTACATAAAATATGATGTGTGGTCTGCTGTACTTCTTTATCGGTATCAAATACTGCATGTGAGAGTAACATTACTTTAAATTTACTACGCCTCCATCCATTATATTTTAAAATATTCACCTATTTTTCTTGTACAAATCTATTTTCCAAAAAAACTCCTTTTTTTTCTTATTGGAAAATATATTCCATCTCTGCTGTACCATATTTACATAATCCTGAGTGTAATTCTTTTAGTGGAATGTTATACTCAGCAATAATAACAGCAATAACAAGAAAAAAAGAAACGTGAGAGAAACGTGAGTAAAGAGAGGAGAACAAGTTTGTTTAGTGAAGATGACAATAACAACAACAACACCAACAGCAGTAAACACATCTAACAAAGAGCAGGAGGCACAAAATTTTAACTTCAAACATTACAATTCAGATATAAATCGTGATTCTAAAGCGTAACAAGCTACTAAACGAGTGTTTACGGTTAAATTTTTTGTGTGTGTTTTTTTTCTTTGCTTTCCAAACGCAAATTAAGAAAAAAAGTGTTGAAAATAAATTGTGTTTGATTTTTTCTTCGATAAATATATAAAATACAAATCAAATTGTGGAAAAAAAGATAAGAAAATAAAAATTTTTAAAGCAATAAAACAAATTGCTTTAAAGTTAATGTAAAACGGGTCTCCGTAAATTGTCAAAAAGAAAAAAAAAAATTATCGCTGCCCAGTAAAGAAAAAAAATATTTTTGTTTTAATTATTGATTTACGATTTAACCTCACGAAAAGCCACGACTTGTTCGTTAACAAAAAAAAATAAAAAAATTTTTTCTTCAGTGTTTTTTCTGTTTTTGATTTTTCGTTTTTTTTTTATTGCCTTTTGGGCTGTATTTGCAAAGAAAATCATAGTTTATCGTTTGGTGTGTACGTGTGTGTATGTAAGTGTTTATTTGTGTCGTACGACATCGACAAAAACTAACGAGTGCATAATTTTTTTTTTTGTTTCTTTCGTCATCATCACCATAATCATCGTCATCTATAGCAACAACAACGGCAAACATACTGTAATTATTTTTATACTCAAACGAGTGGGGTGTTCGAAAGAGTGATTACACAGCCGCATACATAAATGTTGTAGGCTTTTTTCTAGTCTCTTGTTGTTGCTTTTGCATATACATTTGACTCAGTGTTGTGTTGTTGTAAACGGTACGGATATACTAAATTGTTTTTTCTTTCCATTTAGTGTTTGATTTTACTCTTTTTCTGATGAGCAGTGTTGTCAATAGAGTACTTGTTTTGAGGTTATTTTTTAAACAAATTTTAATTTAAGAAATATTGAGAAAATTGTGGAAAAAAATTGAAAATATGACATATTTAAACCGTTAAAGTAGCAATCAAATGGAGTTTAATTGTTAGATCATATATTAGGTTTAGCATTAGAAATATCACACCATTTCTCTTGGAGATTAACGAATTTGTCCATGTAAAATAACCAAACAGTTCAATCATACACGTTTTTATTTGCTAACGTGCCATTTTCAATTTAAATTCATTATACTTCTAATAGAACACCGTCTCTATTAAAAAATACTAGTCTTTAGTCTTTTTATCTATGAAATTGGCGGTTATTTCTAGTTTGAAATCCTTTAGAAAAACAATCAAGAGAATGCTAGAAAGTCATTTAGAAAATAGTTCAAAACTTAAAAGAAATAAATTCCATACGCCCTATTTCAAATAAAAAATATAAAAATAAAGAAAACAATCTAATATGAGTTGTTTTTAAAGGATCATGTGCGGTTATTCTTAACTTGCAGTTTGAAATTTGTACTTATTCATCCAGTTGTTTGATTGATACGGTTTATTGGTTTAAAAGGTTTTTTCTCACTTTCGCAAGATCCCTTTGGATTTGAATTACTGATTAAACGAATAGAGAAAGTTTTATTTAAAAAATTCGAGGAAGATCTACAGCCTAAAATAGGCTCCGTTTAACTCTTTCTTCAATTGTTTTTTTAAATTAATTGTAATTTTTATACTAAAAATTCTATATTGGAGATTAAAACGTAATTTAGGGCAGATATCCCATGCTGTTTTATGTCAAAATTGTTTCTAGAATGCTGATAACATTTTCAATTGTTAATTTCATTTTTAAAGTGTTTATTTTGTTTATATTGTAGTTACTGTAATTTGATTTTTACTTATAGTTGTCGTTTCCTCCTGGTAAATTTTAATTTTTCATCGGAATTTTTTTTTAATAAAAAAGGCGTTTTCCTTACTCTTACACATTTTTAACACGGAATTGACAACACTGCGTCTCTATTTTTTTTCCATCATTATGTTAGTTTTGCTTTTTCATGTAATTTTTTCTCCATTATTATCACAGCATTTGCTTTTGTAAACCGACCTTACTCACTCTCTAAACATTTTTCTCTTTCTTTTCTCTTTTTCTTCTTACAGCATTAAAAGAGTGTAAAACTTTAAACGAGTGTACGTATATGTTCATAAATAGCCACGACACGACATAAATGAACTAAAAAGAAAAAAGAGAACAGAAAACGAACAAGTGAAGAGAAATATTTCAAAAAACGAAAACTAAAGTTTAAAAAGAACAGCAACAAAAAAGAAAGAACAGTGTTTTAAATGGCTGGAGAACAAAAAACTTTTTCGAATTGTTGCTGATTGAAATTGTTTTAAAGAAGAACTTTTAAAACAAACCCCCACACTCAACACAAACAAATCCATGTTGAGATATAGATTAGTATCGACACACTTTTTAAAACAACCGTAAATTCAAGTAACAACCGAAAGAATTTTTAACGAAAAAAACGGGTTTAAAATTAAGAAAAAAGACCTTAAGGCTCGCTATAAATAAATAAATAAATAAGTTAATCAATCAATAAATTATACAAATAATATATTATAACGGAGAAAAAATATTAATTTATTTTAAGGCCTAAAAGGTTCATGCTTTTAATATTTCAAAATATGACTGTAACGGTTTCAAGAAAGTAACCCAACGTCTACTTTAACAAAAGGACTCCATACCACAGCAGGCGAAAGAGCGTGCTAAGAACCGAGAAATTAAAGCCTAAAGCGTACTAACTTGAAAAAAGAAACGCGCCACGTAAGCCAAAAAAGAGGAGTAAGCATTTCTCTTAGCTTACACAGTATTAACATAACTCTCTAACTCTAACTACTTTATAACTTTCGACTCTCAGCTGCTTGCATTAACACATCATTAACAACACAGCAACAAAACAGACACAACAAACCAACAATAGTATAACATTTAATCAATCATTAATAACCAGGCAAAGCAAAGGGTGCAAAGTGTTTCGTGTATTTTTTTTTTTGTTGTTTCTCTTCTTAGTGAGTGATTTATATGGTGTGTTTTTTTGTTTTCTGCTTGTAACAGGTCATAACAGTTACTTAGAACAGCAACACACTCACACCTTTTTAATTACAACCTACGGCTACAGCATTACCAGGGCCGTTACTTAATTCCCAGTTATTAATTAATTAAAGCTTCAGCAGCATCATCCAACACAAAAACCGGAAGAACCGAAATCATTAAAAACGCTAAAAACGCAATCAATCAACAAGACAAGTAGACATCATTGTATACGCTTTAGTCCTTCTCATTCTATTTCATCATTTAATTGAAATAAACTCGCCTACTAAACAACTTATTTAAATCGCCATAACAAAACAACACAAAAAAAATAAAATCATAAAAATATCGCTTAAATAAGCGTTATTAAATAATTATTAGCAGACCAAGTTTAAATAATTTCGGCACAACGTATTCGTTAAAAGTTTTTGGCCTATTTAACGTCTATAATTATATTTTAATTAGCGAAAATGTGCAGAGATCGCGATATGATTTTGCCATAGATCAGCGTAATCGCCAATATAAAGTCAAGAAAAAATTTAAAGTCAAATAAATTCATCTAAAAAAAAAAAAACTCAAAAAATTTATTTAAAAAAAAGCAACAAATTAAACGAAAAAAATGTGACTCTTTAAACCAAGAAAATTTTTTTTTAAAGAAAAGACCGATCCCCTCTAATAAATTCTGTGAAATCTGTGAAATTCTGAAAATTCCAAAAGAAATCAAAACGAAAACTAAAGGCAGACTCTAAAACAATATAGAGAAACGAGAAAAGAAAAGGAGCGACGTAATCGTAAAAGAAAAGCGCTAAATTGAGGACATTGTGCGTATGCCACACAGACGGAAAAGTGTGTTGGCTTCAAAAGGTTACTTAAAGGAGTGCATAGGATTGCGAAGAGGAGTTGGTTTGTTACGATAAACGGAAAATAAATTTTATTTTTATTATTCGAAATAATCGAAATTAAATAAGTTTTAATAAGTTTAACTTATAAAAAAATAAAATTAACGGTATTTCTGAGAAGTTTTAAGAAGTTGCTTCTCATTTTGTGCAATAATTCAACGTTTTTATTTAATAAAAATTAAAAAAATTAAAAAAAAATTAAAAAAAGTGTTAAAAAAATTCATTTTTGAAAATCTAAACATAAGGAATTAAGGATTAAACGAAGAAGTAAAGTGTGTATCAATAACAATAATAAGAAGAAGAAGAGCAGCAAATATTGGAAGAACACGTTTTTTTACTTCAATAACAACAACCAGCAAGATTGAAGACTTTGTAAAAAATCTTTGGAAGTCTGTTAAGGCTTGCGTTGTAAGTATTAAAAATTTTTTTCTTATTTCTTTAAAATTTAGTACATATTCTATAATTATTTATTATATACCATAACAATATTTCAATTATTGAAAGCATATTCCAATTTTAAAAGCATATTTTACAATTTAAAGACATATTACACTGGATTAAGCTTCCAGATATAGAGATTACTGCAATAGCAAGATTTATTATGGACTGGGGTTGGTTTCCTCTAGGGAATGTTTGATTGTTATATTGATTGTGTTACCATAATAGGATTTCTTTAAGGGTGGTACACCGCCTTACCTAAGCAAACCTTAGAAAATGTGTCTGTATTAACGTGAAGCGGTTCTAAAATACTGCGACCATATAATCTACAGTACAGCTCTCCATCTATATGGGACATCCCTGTAATGTCTCTCCAACTTCTGTTGGTCACGTACAAATGTTAGAATGTTGTTTGGTGTCCATAAGTACGTTTTTGATTTATATATTGGACCTGAGACAAACTCCACTTTGAACAAGCGTGTTTTGCGTTTACAATGCCCCTTGGGTTCATTAGTTCGAGAGCCACCCTTTGATAAGACTTGAGAGCAATAATGTAGTCATTTATTTCGTCATGTTGTTATTTTCTATCTACCGTTCTATATCGCGTAGTCCAGTTCTCGAAATTCCATCCATCTTGTCTATTTTTATTGCCTCATCGTGAGTTAAGCTTAACTGTGCGATCTGCTTACCCACCTCACTCTGTTCTTCTCATATATCTTAAGACAACTACTCCGTCATACTTGATATGATTGATACATATTGGTGTAACCGATAAAGAAAAATTTACTAAGTTTTACGCGCTTTCCTCTAGATGTAGAGTTTCCTGATTTTCGGTCCTTGATGATTCGTTTTTTTGTCATCCTGTCTAAAGGTTCAAGGGTTAAAAAGACGTGGGATTACTGTGGGATGAACTGAATTTTATAATTTTTTACAAAGATCTCCTCGATTCCAACCTTTGATTACTTTGCGATTTTATAGTCAAGCATCCAAGCCACAACACTTACGCCATCGCTAGATTCATCATAGGAAACCTAGATATTTAATTTATTCTTTCCGATGTTGTTTCTGGTTTAGAGTAATTGTTCTAACTTCCTGCTAAGATTAGAACCTCATTTGATAATCGGTATTTAATCTATTCTCCATTGCCCGTAATAATTGACAGACTTAATCACGTTTAGCCAATGTCCCTAACTTTAGTACTCCTATCTATGGTGCATAGGTCACATTATGAGAGATATCTTGATACGGAGACATTGTTCCAATCAATCATGAAAATATAACCAAGAGAACGTAGATTTAATTTTCACGCATCTCAACATGTTCCAATATCCAAACTATCTGCTCCAGACTATTTGCGCCCAACTGTGCATAAATACATTGGAATATTAATTCAGTTCTTATGGTTCACGTTGATCACTCAACCGTACGAAATATATTTCAATACTGTAATACTCTAAGAGAAGAATGTGCTCTGATTGGGGCAGTTTTGTTTATAATTAAGACAATAATCTCGTATTTTCTTAAGTTTAATCCCCATGCCGAAAGTTTTCCCTTTTAAATAGTTGAATGATGCTTTAAAAATCTATTTTGAAAATCAATTTCGTTTTCTGAAAACTGATTTTTTTTTATTATAAATTTCATCAAACACCTGCTTCTACATTGGATAAAATTAATTATTATTATCGTATGATTGATTGTTTATCCAGTACATACCGTATATATCGTATATCATTTATTTTAATTTAAGTATCGATTTGATATTTTTTTTCTGCTTACAATTCCCCTGTAATTAGAGTAACACAAGTAAACAGTTTAGACCCCAAGTAAAAATATACAAGAGGAAAGCAAAGGAATAATTAATTTAAAGAAATCATAAAACGTGCCGTCCTAAAAGTAGGCTACAAATTTAAATATTTAATAAGAAGCTAAAAGTAGGCAACATATTATTTTAAATTAATTATTTAAACCCCTTTTTTAAAATACGCCTTAAACAGGCAACATCATGAAATTTCTCTTTCTTTGGTTTTGGTTTCTTTTTTCTGTTACGATGGGGAGAAATTTAAATGTTTTTTCTTGTTTAAATATTATTCTTAAATAAATTGATTATAAAATCTGTTGATTATTTCATTTCCCTTTTTAAACTTTGTTTTTTCTTGATTTTTTTTTACAAAAAGACCTTTAAATTAACAAAAAAGAAAAAAAAATTAAAGAAAAACAACCGAAAAAAGAAAAAAAAAACAATCTAAATAAAGGCCGTTTTAATAATTAAAATTCTTAAATAACCAGTTTTGTTTAGTCTTTTATTACACACTCGAAAATAAAGTATAGACCTCCCATACCCTCTCACTTGTACTTTGCCCCCATACCTTAACTTTTCTGCTTTATTTACGGATTTCGTAAAACAAAAAAAAATTAAACCGTCAACTTCATTTACATACTTTACGCGGCGGTATTTTAACAACATTATTATGCAACGAAGGTTTTATAAATAAATTTCGTAATAAATTTTAGTTTTAAAGAAAAATTAAAGAATAAACGCATAAAGTGAACGGCAGTGGCTAAAAGTTAAATTTATTTTAACAGTTTTGACGTTAAAAGAAAGTACATTTCCGGCTTTATAAATAAACTTTGCAAACCGAAAGTACATTTCCGGCTTTATAAATAAACTTTGCAAACTGATGGACTCACTCACAACACTATGAACACTCACAACATTGTCTGACATTTGTCATTGCTTCACATTCTCGTAACATGTTTAAATAACTCAATTTTGATGGCCATATGCAATGTGAGTTAATAAAATTGTTGAAATTTATTTATTAAATAATAAACTTTTTTTAAAAGCCAATTCAATTATTGCTGCACAAATATTTTACTGCCACACAATGGTGGTAGAAGACATTCGTTGAACTTTATAAGCCTTAGCATAGGATAGGATAGGAAAGGATAGGATAGGACAGATAGAATAGGACAAGCTTACTTAAGCTCATGTAGCTCATCAACCGGTTTTTGGCAATTAGCATCAGGGGCTCTGCATTTAGAACATGAAACGATTAGAATTAAGCTCGGTTTTCCTCTCAATATGCGAGCTTTAATCTAAACCTGACTTCTGTTCTATTAATCCCACCTCGATAGGACTCTAGATCAATAAAGAATGCTACAAATAATCACTAATCAATTTATTAGAAATTTCGGGATTAGTGATCCCATTGTAAACCATCGGGATCCAGCAAAGCATAACTTTGTGCGCCACGTGGCTATTTTTAAGGCCGAAATGTCTTTATTTCACACGAATTCAACACTATCGGTGCAGTTTAACTAACTAAGAACTTCAATACTTCTACTTCTAATTGAGAACGACTTCTTGCTAATGACGCATGGCTAAGGCGACTCTTCTATTACGTCTAAAGACCTCAACGCCTACCCCTTTGCAAGTCATTGTTACATATGAAAAACCACTTTAGACGTCTTGGTGGCGGAAAGAAAGAAAGAAAGAAAGAAAGTTTCGAGCAGCAGTAACTCCGCGATGTTACTGATGAATGTTGGTTTTTAAATCCTGTAATGGATGGTGATTAACACTGTCGTTGATGTTGCTCCATAAAAAGTCAATTCACGTCATCTTGATGGCCAATTGAAGGTGGCAAATTGTGAAAGTATTTGCCATGCTTACTTACTTACTTACTTACTTACTTAATTGGCCATAACAACCCGATTAACGGATTTCGGCCTGCCGGCGCAGCACACATGTCGCTTCCAGCCGCGCCCTCTGGCTTCTTGCGCCGGCCTACGCCAGTTGGTCACACCAATCGGAGACAGGGCTTCCTCGACTTGGTCCTTCCAACGGATACAAGGTCGTCCTCTTCACCGGACTTCCGCAATAATATCCCCGCATCAAATACCCGTCACGCCGAGCAATCCTCCTCCATTCGAACGACATGCCGAGCCAGCGCAGCCGCTGGATATTAATACGCTGCACAAACGGTCCATGTTGTTGAGAGCTCATACAGCTCACTGTGATCGGCATACGGAATTTTTCCCGAACTCGCACTGGAGGCCGAAGGAGTCTACGTAGAGCTGTTCTGCGTCGAATACTCTGCCCGGCTGCTGCCGTAGTCGTGGCTTAGAAAGTTTAGTGGTCCATGCCGCTCGCGCCATAAAGAGAGGACGTAAAGATGGCGTCTCCGTGTGTAGAGGTTTAGTTTTTCGCAACGAGAGGGTCGTGACTGGTCTAGGCTCAATTGCCTATGAGACCATGAGCATAGCATCTGTTGGGCAAGAGTAGTCCCTGGGTCGTGATGCTGCCAGACTGACAGTCACTTTTGGTGCCGGGTAAGAGCGGGTGAGCCAAGATAGGAAGAATTCTTGACTACATCAAGAAGGTGATGAGGTGTCGACCGTAGGATCTGAGAATCACCCGCGGCGCGGTCCCGGCGCCCCGCGCCCGGGCGCGGCGGTCTCACGCGCGTGGTGTAGGCGCCGCCGTGTCTCTAGGCGCGTGTGTCGCGGATAAGCGAGGCTATAAGCTTTGGGGCCGTCTCAGTACTGGCCAGACCCATCTTCGCAGACTGTCCCTGTCTTCAATAGCGCTGAAGGTCGCAAGCCGAGGTAGACATCTCGTCTTGGTACGCCGCGGCCTGATAGCTGTCGAATGTCGTGCAGCGTACGCAGGAGCAACTGGAGCACTGGGTGTGTGATGGAAGGGAGTAGGGTGCCGATGCGATGCACGTCCCGGCCTTCCGCAAACAGCACGTGCGTCCGAGGTTGACGGAAGTGGGAGGGCGTGGCGTATGGAGTAAGATCGCCTTGGGTGCTTCGCAAGCGCCTCCCCGCGCTCTCTCGACAAGGTCTCGGAGAGGCTCCATTCCTACTTGGACGGAGCTGCAGGAATTGCTCAACGTCATCTCTGAATAGCCTGTATCGCAGCGTGTCGCCAGTATACCGACCTCTGCAGACATGCCCGCGAGCAACGCGCCTCCCTTATGGGCTATCAAAGCTGCTTATACGACAAAAAAAGCAGGTGGTGTGGTCGAACCTTGCTTTTCGTGGGTGCTTTTCCCGCACGGACTTTCGGCTGGCGTAGAGAGCTTGGGTCGATGGTGGACTGGCCGCTCTCTGAGACGGCCACTGAGTAGAGGTGGGATGCAGTGTGTGTTGAAGATCTCGGGGTCAGTGCGGTTCACGAGCACAACCTAGCGCCTGTAAGAAGCCGTGTCAGGTGATATGAAAGGGCGTTATACCCCGTGTGTATGTTGATGCAGTGAACCTAGGCTCTCGCCTTGTTTGCAGGACAGCCGACAGACGCGACACTGAGCGTGCCAATGCGGCTTGCATACCTTTGGGTGGTAAAAAATCCATTGCTAAATATAAAATTATTGAAATAAGGCTGGTGCATGCGTCCTAACCAACTCATTACAATCGGTCTTAAACAATTTAGCGGGAGGTCCATCATGACCTGCCGCTTTATTGTTTTTATTCGCATAATAGACTTTACCTGCGTCAACTCCGAATATCCACCGTCGCTTCCGCCGGCCGGGGATCGCGTACGAAGGATGCATCCTAGCCGCCAGGCCGTATTGGTAGTCGTCATGCCTTGTCACGCCAGCACGTAGAGCAAAGTGTCTCTTCCTGCCACCCGCCTCAGCCACCCTGCGAATCTGTCCCGCGCCGCCCTCTCCCATCAGTTTGCCGCATGCAGAGACAAAATAAGCATGATCGAGGAAACGTGCCGCGCGGGGGCAGCGGCTTCGTCGGTATATTTGTGGTGAAACTCGCCGGTAGTGGACACGGTTCTCCGGCTGAAAACGCAGCAAAAACAGCATGTGCCAATGCCCCGGTCTGTCTAGGCCCGATGATCCGCTCCAAACGTTTTGTATATGTACAAGGTCGATGATTGAGCGGGCTGGATGAAGTATTTATCATGGCGAGGTCTGGAGTTGGCGCTGGGCGCAGCCGTCATACTAGTCTAAGTCTGGTCTTTAATCTGCATTCTTTTGTAGATTTTAAGTTTAAAGCCAGAGTTCACTGGCTTTATGAGTTTATTAATTCAATAATTATTATAAAACTCGACGGAAGCACAAAGCAATTAAAGTGTAATTGTATTTTTTCTCTCCGGCTCGTTGTCGGTCCTTGAAAGTTAAGTTGTTAGATTGCGCGAGCTCAGACGGGTGAAGGTTCAAAGAGCCTTGGAGGTTTTTTTTTGTTTGTTTTGTTTCTTAACTTATCTTAGAAAAAAGAACAAAAAACAAAATAACATATAATCGCTTAATTTGAAATCGAAAATGACAAGCTATTCGTTTACAGAGAGATAGTCAAACAAGTTCCAATGTCGGGGGGTGCGCGTCGCTTCTCGTGCTGCTTCAGTGGTGGGTGGGAGTTAGGTAGTGGCGTATAAAATTCTTGGTAATTTGTAAATTGAGATCCTTTTTTTTTTTTTTTCGGGCGGGGGCGGGGGGGCGGGCCCGGGCGGGTCGTCCCGGTTGGGTTTGTTGTAAATGTAGAAGTGCTCGCGAGGATATATGCCACTGTTGTTGTTGTTGTTGGTTGTTGTGTGTAATATGAATGCATTTCCTTAAAATAATTTTCACTTGAGGAAAATGTAACAAAATTTTTATGAAATCAAGCGAACAGAGGGGATGATTTGCAAGTGGCTTGTATATGAAAAAAAAAAACAAATTCAATAAAAAAAAACTCACGAAATGAATGGAAAATTACCCACAGATTGAGCTCAAAAGAAAAATAAGAAAAAGAAGAGAGAAGAAAAAAAATGTGGTTGTGTATTTAGAGTTATGTATGTTTAGATAGGCGTTACAGTACTACATATGTACATACTTATATGAAAATGAAAGGAAAGAAAACCTTTCTACTAACGCTTACACATGAATGTATGTATATACATAAAACAACAAGTAGTCATGCAATTATGGCTACAACCAACCTGGTTGGAATTTTTTTTTTTTTGTCAAAAATAGTTTGAAACTAAAACCAGTTTTAAGAAGATAAAACAAAAAAAGCAAAAGTTTTTAATAAAAAATAGTCTTTATCTAGGCTGGGAATAAGAGCAAATAATAGGTAATAATAAATTTTCTCCAGTTAATAACGAATTTTCTTATACCCTACCTTCACACATATTAACACCACAGCCTCACCACAGCCTTCTTTATTTGATTAATTACAATGGAGGTGTAAATACTGAGTGTTATTGTTATTATTTGTCGTGATAAGGTGTCTCATACCATACCATTCGATCTATTGTTTTCGGCTCAAACTTTGTAGAGTATGCCTATAATGTCTCCTCAAAGCCTATTGCCATGACAAATTTCAGAACTGCCTAGTGTTTTTTTTTTTGTTTGGGATACAACAAGGCCAAAGCGATTTTAAAAATATGTTCCGATAACTCATTCTCATTGTCACAGAATATATCTGTTGGACACGAGATAAGCACCATTTTGAATAAGTTTTTCCTGTCCAAAGACCGGTTATTTCTGCATAATCTGATACCTGACTCAAATCACCTAATTTCCTAAAATTTCCTAAGTTTTGATTGCCTTTTCCTCTCTTTATCTTTCCTTTCATTGAGCACATCTTTCCAAATATCTACCCTCACTAAGCAGAAAGTGTTCTGGCCCCATTAACGGCTTTGAAGATTCCCTACTCGCAAGCTCCTCCTCTTACTCTTTGCCTACCCTCTCTATGGTAAATAGTTTTGCCAACGGATGTGGCATTAGTTTATCTTTACCTGAAGAGTTCTGTGCAGAATACTGTTACAAAGCTCCTGATACATTTTTAGTATCTTTTGCTAGCACGTCACATATATTACGGCTCGACAAATCTCTTGTGGAAAGTTTTGCTTTCGAACTGTTTTGTTAATCAGAACTGGGCACAACATTTGAACTGATTTTTTTCTTTCTAGTTGTGACATAACAACACGCGGAGCGCATTTTTCTCCGATTTGATCTGCGATTCGGTTTTTCGTTTGTCTCTGGTTCTCAAATAATCTCACTTGAGTGTGGCTATTTTACGTTGCGGCAATAGTTTCTCAGCCTTTTGTTGCTTTGTCTTTATCCCCTCGAGAGCGAAGGTCATCTTTAAATGTTCAGATATCTTGATAATGAGCCAAGCGAACTTACAGAATAAAACTATTGCGAATACAGTGGGTCCAAAAACAATTTCGTGGTGTTTCCTTTGCCTGCGGCAATTAGGACTGCTTAAGTGAGACATACGTAGAAACATAAGCGATTAAACGACAAATTTAGCCACTTTATGACACTTGAAGGCAGACCAGATTCCCGTGGAACTATTTTATAATAGTGGACAACAGTGCAATCGAATCATGATCTTCTCACGGATAACCTTCTCTAAAACATCTTACAAATCGTACAACATCTGAACAATAACTTACCATATTACGTACGGTAGCACATACAGAAAAATTGTGTGTAAAAATGAATAAAATAAACGATTATTCGTATCGTATCAACCAACAATTGTTGGAAATTTAAGACGAAATTAATTAAATTTTGTTTCTCAATTATTCAATACACATACATATTTTCTAAACCATATAACAACAACAACAACAACAACACAATGGAGGGGGAAAAATTAAAAAAAAAATATTTTTTTTAAATTTTTTATAAACAAACAGCAGACTCATCATAAATGTATCGTTACGATACACCATGTATGGATGTTGTTGTTGTTATTATTGTCGATTCTGTTTTTTTTTCTTTTCTTTCCAATAAGAAAGCTAAAACAGAAAACAAAATGTGTTGAAATTGAAATTCTTTAAGTAATAAAAGCGAGAAGTAAACAATATGCACAGTGGTATGTGAGGATTACAAAGATAATTTAAAATTTTTATCTTTTTTTTTTTCTTAATCGGCAATTTCTTAAATTAATTTTCGTTTAATTTTCATAATTTTTTATTTGTTTTTGTTTTTTTTTCTTGTACTTTTAATATTTATTTGTTTCACTGTCGGTACCACTGTATTTATTAGTTGTTATTTTTACATCAGAAGGTTTCGTTCTGTATGTCAACCACTAGATAATTGCCTCAATTTAATTACTTACTTACTTACTTAATTGGCCATAACAACCCGATTAACGGATTTCGGCCTGCCGCAACACATCCTTCCAGGCGCCTCTGCTTCTTGCGCGCCTACGCCAGTTGGTCACACCAATCGATGACAGGGCTTCCTCGACTTGGTCCTTCCAACGGATACAAGGTCGTCCTCCTCGCCGACTTCCGCAAATCCCCGCATCAAATACCCGTCTCGCCGGAGCATCCTCCTCCATTCGAAC
>QOCX01003988.1:0-15899 GCA_005959815.1 Sarcophaga bullata | reverse complement strand
GAGAATTTTTTATAGAGCCCCTTATATCTATGTATGTATGTATGTATGTATGTATGTACATACACTTGTATATTTAAGCAGTAGTAGTCATCGCATTAATGTGAATACATGAATGCATGAGATTGTCATGGTGTACATACATATATATACATATATGTACATATGTAGTATGTATGTATAGTTAAGCAATTGAGATTTATAAACACACTGCAAATAACATGGTTGTTAATGTTGTCTTATTAACCCACAAAATGACACAAATATTAATTTTCTTAGGCAAATACTCTAACAAAAATAGAACAATAATAAATACGTACACATACATACAAACACATTCATACACATTCATACATGCACATATAATAGCTACACTAATACAAAACTCATCCTTAACACAAATTGCCATTCGTAAACAAAGCGAGTGTGTTGGTACATGTGTATATTGAAGTACATTTGCAGTTGTATGTGAGTGTGTATATATGTGTCTGTGTGTTTAAGTGTGTATGTATTATTAAATTTTCTCATATAAAATTATAATAAAATAACCGCTGTATTACGCGCTCACAACCAATTTATTTTCTCAATAAATGAGTTTGAAAACAGTTACAGTTACACATATTAAGAGTGTGCCCGCTACACGTGTGTATGTGTATAATCATAAGTTTATTTATTTTTTTTTGTGTCTTCTAACACACATATAAGTGACATTAAATACATACATAAGAGCAAATTGTTAGAGATTTTAGAACAAAAAAAAAGCTTTTTTTTTCAGTAATAGAGAGAGAAGCAGCATAATGAACACAATTCTTAGTACATAGAATAGAATAATTTCAGCTTAAAACTATATGTTGTTGGAAAATTGGTTTCTAACTCATAAACATTATACGTATATCGTATATAGGCGTGTTATAGTCGTTAAATAGCAGCAGAGATAGCAGCTTTCCTCTCACTACTTCCTTTAATTATTATTCTGTTTGTAAAAAGAACTAGGATTTTAAATCAATCCTCTTTAGTTGTTGTCGGAATGTTCTTTTATTGAATATAATTTAGTCAAATCGTCATAGTCCTAGTTTGCTAGTGGGATGGCTTATAAATGTTTAAGGCAATTTCAAAACCTTTGTCAGACCTCTTTAACAAAACCGAAATATGAAGAAAATTATCTTCGGCGTCTTCCTTCCTTAGCAAATTCAAGCCCCAAACTAGACACCTGCAAAAAAACGAAATAAGAGAAAATATTTCTCCGGCGACTTCCTCTCTCATTTCTGGCAAAAACTCGCAGAGTAAAAAAAATTGACATGAAAATGTTTCTCAAAAATCTATTGCACAGAATCGACTTTAAACTGTAGGTCACTGTAAGTAAGATTAACGCACACAACAATAAGTGCTGTCAGCTGCTAAGTTGTAATCCTGACTAAAGCGTTGTACTAATAACGTATGTATGTATGTAAATATAATTTTAAGTGATCCTTGCTAAACGAAACTCTTGGAATAAAGTGTGCACTTTATATCTTGACTCATGCTGGAATGCTCTAAGCAGCGGTCAGAAGGGTTTCTTTAGTTAAGGCAGGCTGGGTTCACACACGTCACATGCTGTCTATCATCATTTTGCCTATGAGTGAAGAGATCTAGAGTTTAATATGAAATGTGAACGACAGATTAAAAAGACTTCATGCTTTCTTTGTTCAATATTTTTAAAACTGAGCTTCGAATTCCCGAGACCTGATCCAGTAAGCAATCCATACCTCATCTAGATTAAGCGACCCCGCAAGCCATAGGAATTCAGCTTTATTTACAAAACAAGAATTTTCCATATTTCAACGCACTGTAGTTAAAATAGTGTGAGTTAAAGGGTACAGACTCAACTGAACGGTATAAACCATAATTGTTCTCGTTAATAAAATCAACAAATTTAACAACACACTTGTCATAAAAGAGACATTTTGTAAATGAGCTGAACAAAAACAAAGAAAAATTAAAAAAGACAAGATAAACTAAACGCATACTAACCTACATTTTGTGGCACACATATTAAATAGGAGATGTCTCTCTGCCATACATGCATAGATGATTAAAGAAGTGTTACGTTGAGCATATAACAGGAAATACAAAAAAACAAAATTGTCAACAATCTAATTAACATTGGAATGGATGGGAATGATGGCCAGTAGAAGAGCAACTTAAAATATAAAATAACTAAATACTTATGAGAGGTGTGGAGAGAGAGTATGTATGTGTCATTGTATTAGTAAAATTGCATGCAGGCATGTTGAATCATTGACATTGAACATCAACCAACATCTCATTTTGTTGCTTTTTTTTGGATTGGGGGTAATTGTCGGATATCTAAACCGTTTACCAGTGTACGGCTTTCTGCTGAATGCATAAGAAAATAAAGAGGTAGAGAGAAAAAGAAGAGTCGCGTAAATTAGACAAATGCGTGGTGCTTGTATGGTCATACACACACATATTAAAGCAATTGTTAAAGACGTAATTATAACGTTGTTATTACAGTATATAGAGTATTAGCGAATACTACAACAATAATGACAAATTAGCACAATACGCAATTACACCGGGAGAAAAGCATTCGCAACTAGATAAACACTTGAGATTTCTTATAATTTTCGTCTAGATCATGATTTTTTAGGTAAAATTAACAAATTTTCTGGCGATTATACGGTTATAAATGGTTATTTGATTAAAGAAATAACAAAAGAAACATATTTAAACTAAAATTGTTTCCAATAATATAGACGTAGAACAATTGGTAACATAATCATGCAGATGCAATATTACCATTGAAGATAAAATACACTACACAGCTTTAACAAGCTGACATACTACTCAGGCAATTTCACTAGGCTAGACATATGAACGAATTGTGTACCAGTGGTATGGCCCGTTAGCGGGTGTGTTTGGAACCCACCTTGAGATCGGATGTGAAACCAGCCAGTTTCCCTTAGTGGTTCGTTTGCCTAATGATCTTCAAACCTGTAGGTCACCTTGAAAACTCGCAATAAAAGTTGTTACACCGATTTCATTTTCCTTACACCATCTTGGCAGCTTTTGTAGTAATTTCGGGTGGGGCAAACCGCACATTTTTAGCGAAACTGCAAAACAGCCAGTTTCCAGTTAGAAATCTTGTTAGGAAGGTGAAACCATTTTTTTGTCGAACTGAAGTAGTTCATCTGGTTTCCACTTTGGACACGAAATTTTTAAAATCTCGGCTTCGGGTATTTCAGAAACATACACGCGTTTGTTGAATCAAAGTTTCTTTCAATTGTAAAAGTATTCCTTGTATAGGGGTGCATATATCCCCTCTATATTCTCCTTCTCAAATGTCTCTGATCCCTTCGCTGCCAGTTTGGTGTTTAGGTGTGCATCGAACGTATGCAAGTAATAGTCCATAGAAGGCGATCATAACTCCCGCAATGTTCTTACAAATCTCCCATGGGCGTTTACTAAGCAAAATGACGAAGAGACAGAAAACACTACAAAAGAAGCTTTTAAAACGAAGGATACACACACAGGTACATAATTGTCTCTTTCCTACTTATGGTAGCGTGGTAGCGAATTTTATGATGAGTGTCCGGGAGATACCATTTAACTGGTTTTTTAGAAATTTTTTTCATTACAGTTTTGTTTAACCTTAGAATTTTCTGCCAGAATCTGCTGCTAGGCAGATTCGGAAAGAAAATTGTTTTTCATATTTCATTTTGTTTATAAAAGTCTTGACCTAAGGTTTGCAGGACCGTACCTCGTTCTAATGAGCCAACATACCTACCAACAACTGACCTATGGCGACTTTAATGATTTTCTAGATGCCTTTAAATCTAATATTGAGTCGCCAATCGATTTTATATTTTCAATTGTTACTTTTTGTCATATGGAAATTCAAATTCAAATACGTTCACTTATCTGTACAATAATTTCTGTTTTCATCTTTGTAGCTCTTAACACCAGAATACAAAAACAATGAATTTTTATGTTAATAATAGTTTCAGTTTTTCTCCAATTACTTTACTACGAGCTGAGTAGCTTAATCTTATGCTCGGTGTAGTGTAACATAACAGAGTTGCTGATAGTAATCAAACCATGACCCAAGCGCAGAGAGCTTAGGCATATTACACACTACTCTACTACCAAGTTAAACACGATTTAATTTAAAAAGATTGTAGTTAAACGGTATTGTCTCCAGCTTATTAGAATGATTGCATTAGATAGGTAAAGATCTGTTCATATCTTTATTTGAGAACCATACAGTACTTTTATAATTGGTCTAAGCAACGATTTTTTATGTGCCTGTGGGTGTGAAATAGAACTCCTTAAGCTTTAACTTTCCTTATGTTTATTCCAAACAACGAACTATTTTTATGTTTAATATAACTATGTAGCTAACAGGTGCTCGTATGTCTTCTGCTTCATTGATATTTTATTATTATTTTTATTATTTATGACTTTATTAATGGCCGAACGAATTCGTTTCATTTCAAGAAACATAAAATCTAATGGCTGTTCATTGCCGAGCATGCGAAAACAAATTAAAGCGTTTTATGGTTTTTATTGGAGACAAGAAAAAACAATATTATTTCACAAGAATATGATAACGAATTTAATAAAAGAGTACATGCGTTAATTTACTTAATTTAATAGTAAATACAACGAAAGTTATTCTGTTTGTTTCTTTATGTTCTGCATGGCGTATGATTAATATTTTAATACTCATACTCAGGGTTGATCAATACGTTTAAGTGTCTTTGCTAAGATATGTAAAACCTACACTAACTTATTGTAAAAAAAATAATTGCTTTAAATTGTTTCAAGACAAATATCAAAGGATTTCCTGGACTCCCTTGTTATTATTTTCCTTAAAGCAATAAAGCTTCAAAAACTCTTTTTAAAACCAATAACCAATATGTAGGTGTGTGTATTTGTTTTGCTTAAATTGTGAAACACGTCTTTCGTTAATTTTTTATAGTGTTTGTGTGTGCGTATGCGTTTCTTCCCTACAAGGTTGTATAGGTTGTGTTCGTGGCATGTTTGTCACTCAATCAATACCTGACGCCTTTTCATCCGCTTTCTCATACATACACCAGCATCAAGAGGCATCTTTAAAGTTTACAATGATTTTTTTTTCTTTGTTGTTGTATGTTCCGTTTTTTTTTTGTTTATTGCTGAAGGTCTATGTATCTTTTTCCCGTTATGTGTGTTTATGTATGTTTTTCGGTTGTAATGGCAATTCACTTCAAGTGAATACATAATGACAGCACTTCGTCAATATTGTCACTTGAGTTGTGCGACAAAGATAGGTATAACGGTATAATTGAAATCATCAAGAATGAAACAAAAAAAAAAAAAAAAACAAAAACAAAAAGATGGACTGTTAACAAGAAAATTTACACGTTAAAAGTAAACATATTGAATTTTTACGTGTTTAACAGGACATTTAAATGAAATTTGCTGGAAGATAAACATATCAAGGCCTTTTAGTTGGCAGAGTATGGATTATTAGCATACTTAGACAACATAAGTGTACATATTAAAGAATAAATTTCGAATGCAAATATGAAAAAAATATACGTTTGCGAACAATTTGACCTCCGGTTTGGGATGGTATTAGAGGGAGTGCTAACTCGTTGATGTCAAACTTCAATTGAGGACATATATATGACCCTTCTCTATACCACATGAAACAACGACCTAGAATTAACTAACAAATCCCAATAGCTGTCGACGACCACTATCAGCACTTCGTATTAAAGTAGCACTACCACAGTATCAAGGCACAGGCCAGCCAGAAAGTTTAATAAGCTTAGTAATCAATTTTATGTGCTAAGTAAGGTTAACTTCATCATTGAATTGAATAGGGTGAGTTAAGTCTGAGAAGTCTTCATAGCAACATAGTTTGACATTGGTAGTAATGATGTACAGCATCTGCTGACAGTACTAGCACATAAAATATGTCTCTCCTGCCAAATGCATAATGAACCGTAGCAATAGATACATTGATAGATTTATACCTACAATACAGGACCTCAGGTTTTTAGAGCATAAAGTTTTTATCATTTTTTGGGCATTATTCCAAGTTAGGAAATTGTACGAGGATGGTAAAATTTTGCCATCAAATTTTGTACTTCCCAACCATCAACTAAAAGGCTAGAACTGCGCCTAGCCTATCTGCATATATTTGGTTTCTTCTAAAATTGGTGCATGTGGTTTGTGTCCTGTCTGATCTTATCTAAGGTCCTCCCACAGACCGGTTTGTTGCATTCGCCTGTTGTTTGCTAGGATTTACGGAAACTTTAATCAATTGCACGACATCGTCCCTTTTCTTCTTGGGCAGTGGCATCACTTTCGTTACGTTGTGTACTGCAAAGATTATGTCAATCATGGACTTCTTTTCCACTTGTTGCCCGTCAAATTTCTGATATTTGAAGTTTATTGCAAATTATAATGAGAAGAAGGTACCTAACCTTTATCTTTAACATTCATATTAGTATGGGGAGATCACATTGCCCTCTTTAGCTTCTGTAGTAGTATGAGGAGTTCACATCTTCCTCGTTGACTTCCGTAGCAGCATGGGAGTTCACATGGCTCCTCTCATCACATCAATCCTCAAAGTACGCCTTTCGGCGGTTGGCATATTATCGAACTTCTTCCAAGTCTGTTAATTTCGCAACTATTGCTGTATTTTTAGGAAATTCAACGCCCTATGTGAAAATGTGTATGGTTGTGGTATTTGGTTCACTATGCGTCTTGAGTCCTAATTTATCTTAACAGCAGTGGCTGCCCGACATTACTATAATATTTGTTTTGGATGTTGTCCTTTCTAGAAGTTAGGAGTCAAAAGGGCTTCCGGTGTGGATTAGTTAGAGGGGAATTCAACCTCTTAAATTCTAAAATTCGAAAACCATATTGAATATATTTGCGTGTTGTCCAGGAGTGACTCTATAATCACAACTCCATGCTAACAACTTCTGTATTTTTTACGTATGCTTTTCAAATACACATTCAACCCATAAGTAAAAATATCTTGACATGACATTGATACGTACTTTTCACCGTAGATATTTGGCATTTCTGTCATATATATATATATTGACGCACACATGCATATATATTTAGTTCTTTTAGCAAGGACATAATTTCTTATTTAATTAAGGCCGTAATAACTTTTGGCTTAATTAAGTTTTTCAACGACATTAGATCCCTTTGCCTATGTTGTATACACAATAAATGAAAAATGAGTATCGTTACAGCCTGTGTGACATAACGGAGGTAAATATTTAAAATTTTCATTAGATTTCAAACAAATTATTACCGTTTCGCACAAACCTTTTACTCCTTCTAAATGACCACTTTATTACACTTTCAAGAAAAAAAAAAAACAAAAAGCAACCCCTTTATGTGTATATGTACTTGAAACAAGTATGTATGTATGTATGTAGAGAGTAGAAGAGAGTGTATAAGAGCAATTCGTACAAATTAATTTATTTTCTATAAAACATTTCCTGTTCTAAACACACAGACACACACCTCGCACACTGTCTCAATTTAGCAACGCACCCTTGTAGCATATTTTTAAGGACTGTTACCTAACCTAGTAGCAGTAGCTAGGCAGGTGCATACACAGTTGTTATGTTTTTTTTTTTTTTGTTTTATAACTTAAACATGTTTCTAGACAATTTATTTAAATTTTTTCTTCAGCCTAAGAAAAAAAAGTATTCTGAGAGCACCGTGACAGACTTGAAGAAAATAAAAATTTGCCGCTTATAAAAATAAAAATAAAATAAAATAAAAAACGAGAATCTTTTTAAAGCTTTTTTTTTATGACTACGAGTATTTGTTGTAAACAAACAATGAAATAAAAGTAAACAACATAAAATACTTTACATGCATGTATGTATGTATGTATGACGTAGAAAGACGTAGAATGACAAGACGCACAAGTATTTGTTTATAAATATTTTTCCTGAATAGTGGAAACAATAAAAAATAAAAAAAAACAACAACAACAGAAAGAGAGGGAGAGAGAGAGAGAAAAGGTAAAAAAAAAATTAATGTGCCATACTGACTTAGACTTACACTAACAAATCACCTAATAAAACCTCCTCCTGTTACCTCCTCTAATTTCTTGTCATGCATTTTTTACTCTTCTTCTATACGTAAAATCCATAATCAAACCAACATTGTTATTAATGTTGTCAACAGAAAAATCGTGCTACTGGTGTTTACTTCTAACAAAACGTGCAATGTACTCTACTTTATACTGCCTTATATTGTACAGCACTTAAGTCGTATACTTTCTATCTCTCTTTCCTTCTCTTTCATAAAAGCATACGCACTTAAATATGTGTATGTATGTGCAAAGAGTGCCTAAGGTATTTTATAATGTCAAACACCTTTAACATACTGCACCATCAACCACTCAACAACACAAGAAGCCAACCCCATTCATCCATCTAGCCAGCCAGCCAGCCAGCAAGCCAGCCAGCCATTCACCTATACTCTAACGATTACATTACACACTCTCACATACATATTTAAACACATTCGTAATTTAAAAAAAAAGAAAATAAAAATAAAGAAGAAAAAAAAATGAAAAACAAGTCAGTCATCGGCCCATCCAGCCGGCTAGTCATGTAAGGCCTACTCTGTACATGTGTGTACTTGCAAAAATAGTTACTCTAATATACATTTTGATTGTATTACACAAACCGAGTAACAAAGTTTTAGAAAGAGTGCACAAGAGAAAGAGAAGTACATACTTAGTATTACACACACACACTCCTATATATACCGGCTAACATTAACGCTCATACACCTGAATAACTTTTTTAGTTTGCTTCTTAAAACGTAAAATGAAAAAAAAGAAAACATATTCACATATGCTGCAGAAATGTAGCATGTGTACTATACGTGGTAGGCGTTTAAAGTTACACATTTGCAGTTTGAAGACTTTATGGGTTTGTTAGCAAGACTAATCAGATCGGTTTGATGCTTAACTACTTGCTGCTGAAGTTGTGTTTTGTTTTAGACGGTTCGTGATATTTTTCCTGTTTAATTCCCGTTCTTTCTTCTTCGGCCCAATTTTCTATGGACTCTCCTGAGCAAATCATTTTTGAACTCAGCTGTTCTACTCCAAAAACCAAAACATTTCCTTTAAAGCCTAGCAACTATTTGTTCATTTGTTTTCGAACGTTTTACGGTATGCTAGGTACTCATAACCACGCGACCAAAACGAGATATGTTAGCCACTTTAAAGTTAGATTTAGAAGAAGTTTATATCCTGTTGGTATCTTCTTTATCATTTGCAAAATACATCTCTTACAAAAGAAACATCTTGTAGAACATTACCCATAAAATACTGGAACCAAATGCTGATATCCTCCCTACATATCCTGGATTTTCTCTTTTTCCCTTCACGTATACTACAGTTGAGTGGAGTGTCCTGTAAGACCCCTCAAGATCCTATTTACAGGCTCATGGTTTTCTCCATATTTTAATCGCCTCAGAGAATGTTCGCATTTTTACTTACTGTGTAGTTCATCCTTAGTGTTTTTCAAGTGAACATTATAACTCTGCAGTCAGAATTACGACCTAGTTTCTCACACCACTTAAGTTGTGTGTGTTAATTTTATACATGAGTGGCGAGACTTACTGTTTAAAGTCGACTCCAAACCACAGATTCTTAAGAAACTTTCCATGTCAATTTTTCATTTAAGCTCAGAGTTTTTGACAGAAATCTGCTGAGAGGAAGTCGCCAACGAAGAAATATTTTTTGTATTTCATTTTGATGTTTGACCTGGGGTTTGAATCCTGGCTTTACGTCTAATAAGCTAACACACTTTACTTCCTGTAATTCTGTAACCCTTGTTAGCAATACTACTTGTCTCTTCAGTTGGGAACAATTCTTACTGAAAAGGTACTCAAGTAATATCTACCGTACGATATATAACACTGCTAAACCTTGAGTACTTAGGCCAAAGATATTGTTACTGGTTAGGTCCCGAACTTTTAATTAAATTTTTAGATTCTCAATTAAGACTCACAAGTACTAATGGGCCCAGTTAGACTTCAGTTAGTTAGAATCCTTAAACCTTGATTATGTCGCTGCTTATCTTTAACCAAATCTAATCAAATTAATCTTAGTTGTCGTTTGATAATATTGAAGCCAGAATGACAATAACTTTCACATACACTTACGTATGTATTTGAAGGCGATACAATTTCAAAATTTTTTATGAAACATCATTAAAGCATGAATGCGTATTGGTGTGCAAACATATGTGCCTGCACGTGTGTCCGTATGTCTGCCTTCTACATTATACACGTAATGTTAAATGTATTAGTATTTGTACACGTACATACCCTGTACTTAAAGATTTTAAATAATGGGCGTTTAAAAAATCTCCACCCACATCTTCTTACTATTGCCACCCACCTATTTCCTCTCTCCTGTTTCTATGTTTTTATATTTTTTCAGTTTCAAAGAATGATGAAGAAAAATATGAAATAAAAATGAAAACAATAAAAAAATAAAACATTTTTTATACTACGAATAGAAAATAAGGAAAAGAAAAAAAATTTTAAAGAAAAAAAAAAAAAGAAAAATATATGATGACGACATGTTCAGGTGTTTATAATGCCATGTTTAAATGTTGAGGTGGGTGACCCAATACAAGGACATTATTTGAGACAAAGCCATCAGCAACAACAACAACCACAACAGCAGCAAAATATAAAAATATTTATTTATGTTAAATACATACAACCAACGTAAGTGCAAGTCTGGGGTTTATTTATAGGAAATACAATAACGGCTGCGACGCTACAACGCTACGTAGAAATAAACTTACTTTTATAAGTGCATGCTGTGTAGAGTGTTTTTGTTTTTGCATTTTAGTTTTTAAAAACTGAATCACGTAAAAATAGATGAATTTCTAAAAGTATACGAATATAGTTTATAATGTAGTGATTTAGTCTGGTCAGTGGGGTGGAAATAGTTCAAAATATTTTAAATCCAATTATTCCAGGCAGTAGCTAGAGTGCAACTCGGGAATATGCTTTTGTAGATTATATTGAAATTAATAGAAGCTAGAAGAATATCGAAATCCGTTAATCGGGTTGTAAAGTAAGCAAGTAAGAAGAATATCGAAGATATCGAAAAATGTTTGCAAAGACTAGCGTACAAGTTCATTAAGCGCTGCCCTACCACTGTAAGTGGTGGAAAGCAAGGTTGATTCTTAACATCAACAATTTTTATTAAAAGTATTTTGATATGTGTTTGACTGGTGTGCCCGAGGCATCTATGCTTCACTTTGATGACAAAAAATTAAAAATGCATTCACCATCGTCAACATTTCAAGTGTCTTTGAGCATTTAATTCCAAAATTAGTTGCGACTGTTTTTGATCCATTTTCTCGATAGCAGAAAAGCGCCAAACACACAAAACTCTTGCTTCATTACTTGCACACAAACAAGCTAAGCTTGCTATAAAGCTAAAACTGTGAATATATGGTCGAGACGCATGTAACAACATACAAAAATAAATAATTAAAAATCACAGTATAACCGAATCACACGGGCTTTGGATGTGACTTCATGGTAGCAGAGACTGTGTTCGAATGAACATACGAAACTCACACACCCACACGGAAAGAATGGGTTGCTGGAGCTGTCATCAGTAACGGTGATATAACGATCTCTAATGAAGGCTCAAAAATGGAATGGGAAACTGGATCTGAGGTCCATTCCGATAAACTGGCACTAAACCGGTCACATATTATCTAACCCAGCCAGCATATTTCAGACGAAGATTTTTTCTCTTGAACAAGTTGCACGTATGGTTGAAATTGGAGTCCTACCTTCTTTAACTTTGATCATATGTGAGGACTGTTAAGCACCAATCAAAGCTCTGGAATCCCATTGCGCCAAATCCAAGGGCGTCAGGAGTTGCATGGACTCTCTACATCGTATGAGTCGTTACAACACCCGCCTCTACTGGGTTCTAGGACACTGTGGCATAAAGGGAAAAGCAAAGGCGGGCAAACCGGCACGAAAGAGGTCTTATATGTCTAAGGAGGAGACGATAGATGGAATACATGCGCCCCTACAGCAATACTGTTCTAAATTGGAAAAAAATCAGCTTGGAATTCAACAAACTGTGGCTAGTCCGTTGTACCTGGTTGCCGAATTTCAATATTCCTGTGTCCAGCAGTGGACAGCAGGACAACAAAGCAACTACTTGAGTTTGACAAGGGAACGGTTCGGATTCTAAAGGGACACTGGTCTGCTCCACCGGGATTACTGCAGAAGATGCCATGATTGAAGGAAACAGAATCGATACAACACCTTTTTTACAAGTGCTCTACACTTCAGAACAGACGCCTACAGTCTGATCAAAGCGTCGAACGTGCCACAGAACGAACTAACCGAACTCGAGCCGGAACGCGAGGTGATTCAAGTCCACTACCAACGGATCATGACAAGAGATCTTACCGCACATTAGGAATCACAAGGGGCCTTGGCTGTGAGCGGCAAGCTACATGGTAAACTAACCTAAGCTTAAAGTCCAATGTACGTAGCCTGTGAAATTTTATAAGTCACCTCTTTTATTAATTTTACGAGATCATATTAAAAAAGATTTCAAAGGAGACATTTAAAAGGAGACATATTAACATGATTTCAAATGCAATGATTATGGGGATTCGATTATCCATACAAGTTTTACTTTTAAAATATCGATGAAAAGATTTGAAGAATTCAAGTACTTTTGTTCAAATTTTCAAATGAAATTCATTTTTATTTGTACCTTCTCTTTATTTTATTTCTTTACATGCTTTCTACTATTGTATATTCAATAGATACTACATTCACTACCACACGTGTGTGTATTGGTGAGAGGAAGAAAAAGGATGAAATTGTTTTCCCAAAAAACTTTTTAATGGCCTAAAACACATGATGTTGGTTATGCAAGTTATTGTGATTCACAAAATAAAAGGAAAAATATCCTCAAATTATATAAAAACAAACTTTATATAAAACGTATGTACATATATTCCCACATATGCTATGTATTCAATACTATCTTTGTCGCTTATTTACTTAAACGACAAAAAAAAAAAACAAAAGATTTCTTTCTTCTTTTTTTTTTAATTTTAAAATTCTCTTTTTATTCTGTTTAACATCAGCTGTTGTCTGTTGAAATTTATATTTCGGCAGTAGTAAGCAATACAAGAACCAAAGAAAAGAAACGTAAAGAAAAGAAAAGAAAAACTGCCGGTAAAGTTTTCTTTGATTTGGTTATTCAGACTGGAGTTCGGTTCAATTAGATGCTTATATGGTGTTCGTTTGTTATGTTAGCTGAAGCTGTCTTAACTGCTTTTGGTACTCGTCCTTGTTGTTGTAGGGTTTGTGTTGTTTGTTTTACTTGCTATTAGGCTTGTTTGTTCTTTCAACACCCTCTCTCCTCCATACAACACACCCCCCTCCCCCATTCACTGTTGATTTTGAAGTTAAACAGTTGAATTGTTACCCGGTATTTTATAAACGTATTCTTTTGGCAGATTTGTTACATGCTTATTTTTACATTCCCAATATTATACCAAACGCCCACTTGCATCTATTTAAACACCCTAAAAAGGAACACCACCTATACATACACAGCACACATACCCTGCATAGTATAAGTTTTGGAAACCAGTCATGTGTATTCCTTAACTTTTTTTTTTTTTTGTTTAGGGAGCTTAGAGGAAGTGTTCTTTGTCTTCTTTGGATTTTTGTCGATGTCATCGTCATTGCCATCGTATGTAGTTCATTAGCTTAATTTAAACATGATCATGTAGCAGAAATAGGAGGAAATCTGATTATGCGATATTTTTTGGTGTGTGTTTTCGTCTTTTTTTCCTGTTTTTTTTTTCTTTTTCCTGTTTGCCTTCAAATAATTTTTCAGGATTTACAGTGAATAAGAAGAAAAAAAAAATTGTTTGACTCTTGATACGCAAGAGATAACACGGTGGTAGCATAAGTTATTCCGCTTGTCTTATTAAATACTCGCACATCTCTTACAATTAACTTAACAAAGAATAAAAAAAAATTTTTTTCAAAAATATTCAAATTACTGGCAAGGATATAAATAACGAAACTTTTGTGAAAGTAATTAAAAGTTATTGAAATGTTTAAAATGAAAGAACGAAAATATTTTTAAAATTTCTATTAATTTCATGGAACATTGGGTTTCACTTGAACAGTGAACAGGTTGAAGTATTTTTAAGTGTTAAGTAAATAATAAAATTTGAAATGAAAATAATTGGAAATAGAATTGATTGAAACCAATTGGTAATGCATTGAATCTGATACATACATAAATACATAATTGGCAGGATTACGACCCACCGTTTCTCACCACTTACGTTGTGTGTTTTAATCTTATACATGAATGGCGAGAAACACACTCTAAAGTCGACTCCGAACGACAGATTTTTGAGAAACTTAACATGAGCATTTTATTTGCTCTCAGAGAGTTTTGTCAGACATCTGCTGGGAGGTAGTTACCACAGAAATATTTCGTTTTCTTGCATATGTCTGATCTGGGTTTTGAACGAAGCCTTCATATCTAATAAGGCTTACATACTACCTTTTAGACTACGACAACTTCTGATAATTTTGTATAATGACTGAAGGCGAACACAAAATTACTAAAATTTCGTATAGTGGCAAATGGTTCTCTTTTTCAATTAAACTCGTTTCTATCGTTTCGAAAATATGTGATTCCTCTCACGATGTCAGAAAAATAATCAAAATGCCAATTCGGACTAATCCAATCTAGCTATCCGAATCTATCTACTGGAATGAACACAAGCAATAATGTTGCAGCAGAATTTTAGAAATAATTTGACATGCGTTTTAGTCATAAAGTGATCAAGACTACTAATGTATTCTAATTCGAAATTCGATTGCTTTGCATGAAAGTTGTATTGGAAAAAGCCTGACCACCACGTTGTACTACAAAAAACACAATAGAAAGGCTGGGTTATAATGAGCAAGCGATTTTACTACAGAATTGATTTTTATTGAAATACACTGTGTTGTTTTTATGTATTGCAGTCATAAATATGCTCAATACCTGCACGAGGCGTTTTATAACTAGAATTGTATGGTCGCGTATCGGGATATACATATGAAACATAACGCTGACATATGAATCGGCCTTGAAATACATTGCGTTTTATTTTCCACATTTGTGATTTGATTGAAATGTAGTTCTGTAGAAAAATTACCAAATTTGGTGTAAAGAGCAGCCAGTGCCATTTACAAAGCTGTCAATGTACCCTGTACGATAGACTGTTCGATGCATTGAGCCGGTAGCATTAGTCGATGAGGTCAGATACCCTGCTATGATTCCTAAATTTAGCCCAGAATGGAAAAATTAAATCAGATTGACCTTTGGCTTCAGATATCATACATCATACAGTAATTAATGGGTGACCATCTGAGGCGATATGGGTGAGAAGCAGTCTCTTGACGCCATTGAAAAAATGTATGTAATTTTACTAAACGAGACTACTTTTTTAGATATATGCAAAGTTTACCGTGATTAGGGGTAACTCCCACAATGGAAGACTACATTACATCTGTTTTTAGTGGTAGGCAGCATTTACAAATTTTAAAAGGGAAATACCCTTAAATGAATATTTTATTTGAATTTGTTAATATTCTATGCTCTATTCGATTTACAAAACTAAAACCAATATAATTCACTTTTAAACATTCAATACGATTCCGCTATATCAATGGAGAAATCAACCAAGTGTGGAACACCTAGAATATTTCGAGGAAAATGAAACTAAAAATCTTCTAAAGCTGCCGAAAATCATTTGATCTTTAAGTATGAGAAT
>QOCX01003986.1:0-15906 GCA_005959815.1 Sarcophaga bullata | reverse complement strand
GGGCCATCCTGGTGGTGAATCCGTACTCAAGTACTCAAAATTGTCGTATGTGAGACGAAGCTCAATGACAACACCATCACTATACTACACACTGTAGGGCATCACCCAGTTTAAATGACAGAGAGAGAGATAGAGAGAGAGATGGAGAGAAATAAAATTGTTTTTAAAAGAAAATATTGTCACTTTCGGCATTCCGATGGTTATCAATGCAACGAGAACCCAATTATGAACTTTGGCAGGGATTTTCTGCTGTGGTTACTCTTGCTTACTTTTCTTATTGCTCAACAAGGCGTTTTAAAGGGCAACTGTTGGTGAGTGAAAGCCTTTAAGGCTTTAGATTTCTACGTGATTTTATTATTGAGTTGAGTTGGAGGAATATTTATCAAAATTCGTATTTGATTTATGTGACCCCAAGGTGTTATTAGAGTGGAAGTGGCAATGGAAAGAAACCAAAAACCGAAAACCAATGAAAGAAAAACAAACGAAATTAAAAGCGGCAATGATTTAAGTTTTACTAGAGCATTAAATGGTAAATGGACTGTAGGAAGTTTACATTTTTAAATGGCATTACAAAAGGGCTGCAATGAGGAGGAAGTAAAGCAATTATCTACTGATGTTGATTTCTTTACATACATCGGTACTCTAAGCTGAGCTAATGTAGAATTCACTAACAAACGTGTTCAGTTAGGTTTCAAATTTCTTATGGAATACACATACTGATTTTGAGTGGATAGGGGAGAGGAGCCCCAATTCTTTAATTCAGCAAATAGGGTATTAAACTAGTAAACGATTGTGATAGGGAATGATTGAATGATGAATTGGAGGATCCCTAGTGACTGACTCAGTTCTTTGGAGACTCGGCAATGGTTTTTGTACTCACTGACGCTTTTTTTTGTGCTCGGTTAGATCAACCGATTATTCAACACATAGCCAGTCGTTATAAGGTGATAGATAGGCTGACAGATACCTCCAAGATGGCTGCTATTAAGACTTTAATGGTAAAACCCTTAAGGCGAAACCAATGTTATAGAGTCCTGAAATAGCTACGATGCATGTGAATGTAGAATTATGGATTGGCTACAAACATAATACGGAAGGCTAGACAATGTTTTTGGACATCATTTAGCAACAAAAATGGAAGAGGTCCAATGAAGGTAGTAGACTTCGGAATGTTCTCATAAATGCTAAGAGCCATATAGCATCTATCAGGTCAGATAATGATTTCTGGACTTTAGCAAGGAGACTCTTAAATCCTCATTGATGCACTTTTCCTAAGTAATTATGAACCCCGTTGCATTACCTTTTAAGAGGAGGCATTTCCTTAGTAAGTGTCTTCGAAGTCACTTTTGTGTGAAGGCCTCTTTTTGAGGCATTAGCTGCTCCAAACACTTTAAGTCGTCTGACACAGACTGCATCGTATCTGTCGATCTTCAGGAAACTTCTGATGCAACCTATTGTGTGAACCTCTGTGCCAGCCTATAAGCCTATAAGTCCGTTTATGTCCCCTTTTTAAAAAGGAACAAAGAGAGGGTTTGTCCTTGTGCCTATTGGTGAGGAATCACCGGCCTCAGACCTATAAGTCTAACTTCATTTCTTCATAAAATATTGTAAACGGTTTTGCACAGCGCAGTTAGACCTGCCAGTGGCGCCAACACCACAAGACGATCCATTTGGGGAAGGCATTACTTACTAGAAGGCTTTATTGATGGAAACTATCAAAAAGACATTTCCCTTCGGAGTCTGTTGTCAAGGCCCTTGGTCTACGCAATATTGGCAACTTCTTTGAGAAATTTGTTTGCGAAACTTTTGCTTCTATTGGGGAGGCTCCTAAACATAAAGTAGAGCTCCTTTGCTCTTGCTGCAAGATATTATTGTGAAGACAACGTGCAGTAATGTGGTTTTCAGGTCCATAATTATACAGACTATCTGGCTGTTGATCCTTACAACCTTTCTTTAATGCGCACTCAAGTCTTAAATGATGTTCATCAAGTGGTTTAGGCATCATTTGTTGGAAAATGCATATTTTTCCAGAGTTCATTTTGTATCCCTTTTTGGAAAGAAAATGTTCTTTAGTTGTCTTGCCTAGAAGCTGACCTTCTTTGCCAGAAGTCTCCGCTGAACTCAAATGGACAGGAAGAGCACTGAGTTTGTTCAACGCGCTATTGCAATTCTTACATGCCAATGCTTTGGAGGCTTAGCATGCTGATGGACTTGGATAAACTTCTGTAGGAGATATGGATCTGCGAAGGACTGCAAAGATATCTTTCATCTCGTGTGTATCACAATTGACCTTTTAGAGCGACTCTAGCCTTTATGAACTTTTCGCCAATTTCGTAAATTTTTTTCTCCCCTCGATAACTTTATTGTAACTTTTGTGATTATGTTGCAAGTTCGGTTAGCATTTAGTTTAACTTGTTTTAAATTAAATTTGTTTTCTGACCACATACCAAACGCATTTTGTAAACAGAAATTCCGAATAATTTGTTTATTTATCACCCGTTTGTGTTGTGCTGTTGATAGTTTTTTAGAAATTTTTTTTTTCTAAAACTTGCAACACACCCTCTTTAACCAGCAAAAAATTCAAAACAAATTCTCTGTTTACCTTTCACACATTTACACACACAGAAGACGACAGCCAGGACAAAAAATGGAAGCAAAAACAAAAAACCTTAAATTCTAGAATAGACAAGCAAGTGCAACATAAACTCACGTGTTAACAAGGTTGCACGAATCCGCAAAAACAAAGAAAAAAATACTGAAAAATACGAAAATAAATGAAAAAACAATAACTTGCCAACATCACAGTGAAAGAGTGAGAAGTAACGAAAATATTTTTCGAAACAAATTTTTTTTTTTTTGCCGGCCACATGCAGCAGACACGTTAAGAAACCCTACCCAAAATAATGGCAAAAAAAAATGAAAACAAAACAGGTAACAATAATAATGCCACAAAATGTAGCACTATATGGGCATAGAAAGAAGAAAACAACAAAAAACTAGAGTCCTGTGTGCGTGACAAATAAGCTTAAAACAAAAGCATAGAGAAGGTGGAGCATGCTCTCCTCCCCCTCCCCTTTAGTTTCTTGCCACATTTTACCTTTAAAAGCCTTATATTTTAAGATGTTATGTTGCAAGCAACTAGAAACACAGGACATTTTTATGTCACCAAACATGTTTTCATATACACATACTCATACGTATTATCCCTCTCAGTCTCTCGCATGCTTGCCTCTTCTAACTACTCTTCATAGTTATGCTGTACATGCCACATTTGGTCATGTTTAATTTATATATGAGAGTGTGTGTGTGTGTAAATGTTGGAAAAAAAGGATATTTTTGTATTATTTTTTGCTGTGTGTTTGTTGTTGTTGTTTCTTCTAAGAAATTTTTATTGTTTGTGACACAAGCCATTGCAAGTCGCGTGCCTCAAAAAAAAAACCAAAAAAAACGAAACATTTTATGCTCATGTTTTAAGTTGTTTTACGTTGTTTTACGTTGTTTTACGTCTTGTTTTGTTTTTCTTTTTTCAGGTTGCTTGTTTCCTTTTGCTTTCAACAAACTGTTGCAAGTTTATGTTTTCATTTAAGAATTTAAACGAAATTTTTTCTTTTTTATACACCAGAGAGGATTTTTGTTTTTTCAATGAATTTGTTTCAAAAAAGTAGGTTAATTGTTAAATGAGGGCCTATTTTAGCTTAGGAAATTTGTTGCTTTAAAGTAAAATGTTCGAAAAGAAAAGGCAGTTATAAGATTTGCATGAGAATTCTAATGCCGTGACCAAATTTTGAGGATGTTGTTCGATGTCAGTAAGGATGACTTCCTTCCAAGGGGCTTAATAGGGCGGTAGGGGGGGTATCCTTCCGAAATGCATTAAGTATATCAAGTATGTCGTATGTATTTCAAATATGTATTCTGATAATTCATTCGTCCCTTCTGTACTCAACTACGACTCCCTGAGTTTACAACGCCCTATCAAACGGCTAGGTACTCCTTCTTAGCTTACTTTTGATAGTTTGGTACACTACTCAAGCCTATTGTCTTTGTAATTACCCATCAAAAGTTCAGATTGCTCAAACAGACATATTGATTTGAGGGGTGTTTTCATATTTCCGGGCATATGTTTTTCAAACATATCTTCCAACTCCACAGAAAGGTTAAGTCCTTATCAGTCCTACCGATGTTTCCTTCATGTCAAGCTAATCTTCATGATTAATGCCATAACTTCCCAATTGAATTGTAGTCCAGCAGAGAATGTCATACTTTCCTTTTCATATCTGATACAGATCGACCAAGCAGTCCTATTCTATTCTTTTGAGTTAAACTCGTANTTTGAGTTAAACTCGTATGATATGAGTGCTTGGAGGATTATCTCCATCTCGGAAGTACCCTAACAGATACTACAGTGCAGATTGAAGACTAAACTACAGTATAAGATGAGAGATTATACATACATTAGGCCTTCTTAACAAGTTCACCAATTCTTTTTAATCTCAATGAAGCACAATAAACTGTTACGTACATCACCCAGAAGCTCCAACCAGAAGCTTCGTATTCTACTACTGGGCAGTACCCCTTTACTACTTTAGTCCTACCAGAAGAATATCAGAACCTTAGATTTCTGCCTGAAAAACTACATACACAATGTTATCTGTTCGAACTCGAACTTGCCTCCCGTAAATCTTCTCAATTCTTTACTTCGAGAAAAGACTGCCTTGACATTACAAATGAAATGCAATCTTCTAATGACTCAGTCTGTATCCAATTCCATTCTCAATGAGATAAGATAACTTGGAATCATGTTATGAACTTTAAAAGATTTTCAGGATCTCAGTAATGCAAATAATACAAGGTCAGGAGCCTCAATATCATTCTGCACTTAATGCCTATTGGTCTTTAAATACACAAGCATACATACATGGTCATTACAACTGTTCAGCTAGACTTATGACGTAGTTTCTCACAGCACTTATATTGTGTGTTTTAACTTTATACATGAGTGTTAGGACCTACAGTTTAAAATCGTTTTCGAATGGCAGATTTTTTGAGGAACCTTTCATGGCAATCTGCAATTTAAATTTTTTTCTCCGAGTTTTTGCCAGAATCTACTGAGAGATAGGCGTTGAAGAAATAATTTTTCGTGTGTCATTTTGTTGAAGATGTTTGACCTGGTAATAAAACCGTGGTCTCATATCTAATGAGCCAACACACTACCTACTAAAAAAGGCAAGTTTCTTGCGACAGTTCCAAAAAAAATTTTTTTAATAAAAATTCTTGATCTTCATGAATAGGCCTCGTAAAAAAATTAAAAAAATTGAAAAAAAATTTTTTTTTTTTTGCCTAATCCTGCTTAATTTTCCTTGTCTATTACAGTTTCTCTGTTTTCAACAAAAAAAATTTCTTCTTCATTTCTTTGATGAATTCTTTCTAGCACTCCTGCTGCTGCTGCAGTCTTCAATAGCATACAGTTTGCCCTGGAAATCCAGAAAAATGTCATTTTCAAGCAAAAAAAAAAAAAAGAAGGTAAAACGAAATAAAAAAAAACTCTTTTCTTCTTTTTAAATTTTCTTTTTTGTGTTGCACAACGTATTTGTTTCACTTTTTTTTTGCTCTTTACATGGGAATAATCTGTTGCTGTGTCTGGGTTGAATTATATTTTCGCCACTTGCCACTGTCACTGTGTAACTAAGCGGTGCGATCAAAGGAATTCCTTTAAGTTACAAAAAAAAAAAAAAAATTCCATCGAATGCAATTGCTGGCTGTTGCTTCCAAATATCTTTTGGCGCTGGTTTAAGTGCTGCTGCGTAGAATTAAAACAACAAACAGGCGAAAGAAAAGTGGAAAATAATCACACACACTTATTCGTTTGTGTTGTTTTTGCTTGAAAATGTATTCCTTAAATAGACCCCCAAAAAAAGAAAAAGAAGAGAAAAAATTTAAGCAAAAAATGAATAAATTAGCAGGGGAAAAACCCCTTTGAAATACAAGAAGCAAGGAAGGGTATTTTCTGTTGGGGGGTTAAAAAAGTTAACATTTCGTAACAAATTTCTGGAATCCAAGGAAGAATTTCTCAGAATATCTCGTCGGATTTATTTTGAAAAGCGTTGTTTTTGCTCTAGCAGGTCCTTATTTGAAAAAGTATTTGGCATTTACAAATATGGATGGTTGAACTAACGAAGAACCCATATATATAACGTGATTATGGTCGTTATAGACAGCTTTCTGTGCAAGGAAACGCGGCCTCTTAGTGGGGGCAACGTCGTTTCTGTGGTTTATATTCCAAAATCGCGGGTAGAGCGCAAGCTCAGTGTGGCGTTACACTCTTAACAACTTTCACAAAGAGGTTTAGATAGGCTCGACCCCTAACAGAGAGAGAAGTAACGTCCAATCCATGGCTGCGATTGGTAATCATGTATGGTGATACAATCCATGACATGCTGATCACTAGGCTGCATCATTTGCTTGGGGCGTTGTTAATTGCATTGTTTCCACCCACCACTTAGAGCACCGTGAGGTACGCCATTGTGACGCTTACTCACGTTAAAACCTGGCACTAATGTGCAATGAATTCGTCATTAATAAGAATCAATTTTGAAGACTCGTTAAGCGCATCGTAATGTGATACGCACTGCCGATGTTAACGCTTCTGCATGTGTAGAAGATATTCTGAATTTGTCGATGCCACACAGCGACCTCCATTATGCAAAAGTCCTATAACGAAAACCATCTGACTATCTACAACACCACAGTACGCTGATTGGATGCTGGAGAAGTAGACTTTCGTTGTGATTTTTCGTGCATAATTTGCTTCACCAATGTTGCCAATTTCCTACTCTTTGTCACATATGGCACTCTGAGCAGTCAGCAGTGACTGTGGAAAAGGCATTACAATTGGAAAAGGCTTGAAGATGTCATTGACGGCGTAATAACATACAACATACGTACATATTTGGTCATGACAAGCTTTTAGTCAGGCTTACAACCCAGCTTCTCACACCACCTATGTTGTGTGTGTTAATTTTGTACTTGAGTGTTGGGATCTACAGTTTAATAGTCGACTTGTAACGAGAGATTTTTTCTTAAGAAACTTTTCATGGCAATTTTTTATCTACTCTGAGAGTTTTTGCCAGAAATCTGCTGAGAGGAAGTCGCCGAAAAAATATTTTTTTTTTCATTTTGTTGTGGTTTGAACCGTGGGCCTTTACATCTAAAAAGCCAACACTCTACCTACCGGACTTTGGCGACTGAAACAAAAGCGGATACAACAGAAAATTCGAATAAATTACTACGCGAGTTTGGCATTCTTAGACAGTGGGTCAAACAAGTGATCTCACAGCAGAAACTCTACTCATTTGCAAAGAAAAGAGCGAATAATTAATCAATTGTATGGAGACTAGACAATCTTGTCCACTAAGTTTCTAGAGCTTATTTTATAAACCTCATTGTAAATGTAAAACGACACACTGGCCCTTAGGTGCATAGATAATTCGTGTGGCTGGGTATACCGTACGATGATTTGTACAGAAGCCTATAATGCCGAGGAAGATGAGGAGATCATCGATTTTATTAAATATTTTAATTTGTTTAAATAAAATACTTGTGTTTGCAATTATTTTCCTGTGTTGATAAAAATTTCAAAAGATTTTAAAATGATTTTTTTATTTTACAAAAAAAAATTTTCATTGTTAATGGCATAACGTATGGAATTTGTTGAAACATTTTAACAATTTATTATCAACTTAATAACAAAACAGCAATAAGAAGAAGAACAAACAATTTACGTTTTAAACAATAAAAGAACATATGCCTTGCCTGTGTTGCAACACATGCATACACATAGGCACACAGAGACTCTAAAAGATGCTTGCACTAGAAACAAAAGAGACTTCATTTTAGAAAGTTGAGAAAGAAGAAGAATTGAAAAGAAATTCTTTTAAAACTTAAAAAATGTTTTTTTTTCTATACAAATCAGAAAGAAATAAATGTACTCTAGGCATTGTATGTTCATTGTAATGATGTGACTGTTGTTGTTATGGTGTTGTTGTTATTATTATTGCAACATATGTCATTATGCAAGTTTACTTTTGTTTCTTAACAATATAAATGTAAACGAAAGAGAGAAAAAAGAAAAAGAATTTTATTGCCAAAAAATTATTAGGGTAAGCTACAGAAAGAGCAGCATCTCTTTCAAATTCTGTAAAAGAATTTTGTAGGCCGCCCCTTAAAATATGCAACAAAACATATAACAAACAGGAGTAACCTTAATAATCATATCGTATGCTTGCATGTATGAGTACTCATACGTGCATAAATATTAAAATACGTTTAAAATATTAACGTACGTGTATTTGTTATACAAAAAGAGGGAGAGAAAGAAAGAGAAAGAGAGATAGAGAGCGAGAGAGAGAGTTTAGCATTACTTTTGTTCGCTTTACAGATAAACAATTCATTTTATTTTGAATGTTTTTAGGATTTTTCTTAGCAAATTCTATTATTATTATTGTTGTTGTTGTTGCTTTTGTTATTGTTTTTAGTTGTATTTTTCTTTGTAGTTTTTCTTTCCTTTTTTTTTAAGTAACTTTTTATGCCTGTTTTATATGTCTTTGGCTATAAATGCGTGTGTGTGATATTCCTTCATACAAATCGTTTGTATTTAAAGAGACATAGAACGTTAGAGCGATAGAATGGTAGAGAGGAAGAAACAGAATTTGAAAATTGTTTAAATGTTGCCATAATAAACAATTCTTGGCATTCAAAATAACTTCAACAATAGAAATGGAATTGAAAAGTTTGTCAAATGGCATGAATTTGTGCAATTTCCTTACAATTCATATGAACAACTCACTACTTGTCTCATACAATATTTGCAAAGAGAAAGTTGTTGTCGATTTAAGATGTACGTATGTACACTCAGAGAAAAGATAATCGCCAATAATGCAGTGCCCCATTTGAATTCCTGTTAAAGTGAGAACCGTTCTCTTGTCGAACTGAAGTAGTTCCTTGGTTTTTCTTCTGTCCCCTACCGGATACAGCAGTTTTGAAAATCGATAAACAGGTTCCAGTTATAGTCTGTTGCTGCTTCTTTTCCAATTTGCAAAAGGGGTTCCTGTAGGGTTACTTATATTCGTCTTCTATCGTCTTCTCCTGAGACATTTCCTTATTATTTTGTATAACTAGGTTGCAATCCATACTACACTGAGCGCAATTGTGTCTATCATCATAGCTCTGATGATACACTACACAAATCAATAGAAGGTGAACACAGGGCATCCTCAGCCTATCTTACTGATCACTGTATATTATTTAGACTTGTAACTTGAATCTCCATACATATAGTACACAACCATGCAACAATTAAACCCGACTGCACTAGATATAAAGTTTCATTTTTCACTCGGGATAGTTATGCTACATGGAATCCAGTAGTGCTTATAAAAAGCTATTGCATCCGTAAAACTGTACATTTGTCGAGCATTATCGCTGATTTTAATAAACGTAAGCCTAGTTTCACACCTATACAGCAAGGCAGCGAGACGACTATTTTTGTTTTGCCGCTGATGTGGTTACATGGCCAAACCTTGATATAATCCAGCAGAAACAGCTGCAGTTTTCTAAATTCTGTCTCCATTTTGTTTAAACATCATCCAAATCATAGCTGCCTATCATTAGCTTGCCTATTATTTACATTTTTCTTCGAGTGTATATTTTTCTTTCTACATTTAAGTGAATATTCTCTCTCTCTCTCTCTCTCTTTTAGTCTCTGTGATAAATCTTGTATTATTAAGTATGCAAATGTATTGTTATTTACTTATACTCAATTTTATTATTTTCTCAAATTTGTTACAAACACAACAAAAAGAATAAAAAAGAAAAATAATGAGAAGTAGAAGTAGCACAAGTGAAATACTGAAACACTTTCTCATTGCAAAACTCTTTTTTCATTGTCTTTCAAATGAGAGCAGAGTGCATAGACTCATATGTCATTAGAATGTCAGATTTCATTAAGAAATATTTATTTTGCTAAAAATCAACAACGAACTTACGAAGAGAATGAAAGAGAAGTAAAAAAAAAACCTCTGACTTTTGCCTTCATCTAAGCAAATATTGTGTAAGAAAAAATTCTAAAGTGCCTGCTGCCTGCTGAACGTAATGGAAAAAAAGGAATTTTTAATTTCGAATCTTAAATTTTCGATTATAATTTCGAAATAACACTCACACAGCGAAAAACATAAACTATTAACGCCTCTAAATTGCAGCATTCGATCCATTAGAGGTAGTTTTCGTTCACTTATTTGCCAATTTCGGCGAGTATCTCTAAACTAGCGCGTGTTGGTTTTCAGATAAGCTAACGGTCGGTAATAACGATCTTCGATGTATCTTTACTAGACAAAAGGTTTACCGGCGTCCAATAACCGGATCTTAGTGGCCAATTAATAAAATTGACAAAAATGATATCAATTGCTGATCAAAACAATTCGTTTGTCATTTGGCGAAAGCACTCAACATCTGTTAGTGACTGTTCCAACACAGTCTGAAGTCATTGTAATCTAGTAGGTAATTAAATTCAAACCCCCAGGTCATGCATTTCCAACAAAAGGAAAAATATTTCTTCGGCAACTTGTGGCAAAAACTCTGAGAGTAAAAAAATTGGCCATGAAAAGTTTCTCAACCATCGGTCATTCGAAGTCGAATGTAGCTACTGCCGCTCATTTATAAAATTAAGACACACAACATAAGTGGTATAAGAAGCTAGGTCATAATCCTGCCATAAGGGTTGTAATGACGAATTTTGTAAGTACTCGCCTTTGTAAATGCATCAGTTTGGTTGTTGGCTTCAATATTATCGTCTCCAGAAACCCTTATGCTCGTAACCATCGAAATCTCGTTATATTCTCTAGAGATACTCGTATTTCTTGTAAAATGTAGGATGTGATTACATCTGCCACGGCATATCCGGTGGATCTCATGCGATATGTCCACTTTGTAATGACTCTGGGGCACATAAATTAAATTAAATTTGTTCGATGGCATGGATTATATTGGCTTTGAGAACCGGTTTACATCTGCGTCTTAAGAAAACAGCACAAGAAAAAACCTATCGGCATTATNACCGGTTTACATCTGCGTCTTAAGAAAACAGCACAAGAAAAAAACCTATCGGCATCATATTGCACGCACGATCTCGGTGGCCAGTTTACAACAGCTCTACATGGGATGGCAATGTCTTGAAATTGCTTATGCAGAATATCCAACATGGCATGAGTTGTGTGCCAGGCAGTGCCGTCCTGAAGTTGGTATCTAAATTATCCAATTCAGGCCAGAAGAAGTTGATAGTTATGGATCTATACATCTCGCTGTTGACATTCATTGCCTGACTAACGTCTGCCTGAAAGAAATATGCACCGAAGACATTGTCTGCCCAAAATCTACATCGAACAGTGACTTTTTCGAGTTGCTTTGTGGAATGCATGTGGATCTCATGTATAATGGTATCGTATTAAATTCGACAATTTTGTTCACGTACCCATTTACCCGGAAATGGGCCTCAACGTTGAAGATAATTTTTCGCGCCGTACTTTGTCCGAACAGAATACATGATACAAACATGCCTTCAAATGTCCAAAGTGACATGAGCGATAAGGCATTAGATTTTCCAATGATTTTGACTGTAAAAAATGAATGAAGAACGTAATTGCAACGATGCTGAGAATGGGAAATTGAGTTCATATAAGGTGTGTTGCAAGTCAAAGTGCAAACCCAATGTGTTTAGATGTGATACATCTTTGACGTTGAAATTTCCAAAAAGAAATCGAGCCAAACATGCTTGGTTCTCAACAGTCTGCAAGAGGTTGTATTGATCGTCTGTACATTTGTACAGCAGCCTGTATATCCGATAACTAATAACTACACAATTGGTAATCAGAGTTGGACCATCAATTTGTCCTTGTTGCAGCATAATCCTTATGGGATTTTCTGATGCTGCAATAGTACTTAACAGTAGTAATGCATAAGTGCTGCCAAAACTGTGCCAAGGCAAAGTCCATTTTAATAGTGTTCGAATAGTAAAATAGTTTTTGTTTTTGTTTAATTAAGAATTGGGTTTGAAATATGCTCACATCCATGGAACACGTTGTATAATGCAAAAATATTTATGAGCAGACCCTTTTCTTTAACGCACTTAATGATTTTCTTATCGTAAACGAATTACATGCTCCACTTTTGTTAGCCAGTGTTCCTTTGTAGGAATTTTAACTGCCAAATGACTAGTTTTTTATGTCTAAACGTGTTAAGAATGATGAATGATTTAAAATTCAAAATCTTTGCAACTCATTGCTATCCATAACTGCTATCCTGTTGGGGATTTTGTGAATCCTTGTTTGTGGGCAACCGAAAAAAAACCTTCTGAGTCATTTTGCCGTTTCTGTTTTTTGCTTAAAACCAAAGCTTAACTTTTAATTTTCTAATAACGAAAACCTCCCAATAGTAAAAGCCTTTATGTTTGTGTTCTAATAACCATTGTCCCATCTCCTTGGCATTACTTGGCAAAAATTTGTTAAAATTTTAATGCAAAAAAGGTAACACAAATCCCCAAAAGGATTTTAAAGTTGAAAAATTTTACGACACAGAAAACTTTGCATGAATTATGAATGAATTATACAAAATTGTTAACAAAGAAAAAAAAAAAGAAAAAAAAGAAACTTTATTGAGGGAAAAATTTTTTACTAAAAATTCAACGTAAAATACTCCTCCATCAGTGCATAGAAATTAAAGTTAAAACATCATGAATCCTACGAGCATTAATCATCATTAATTAATTAAAAAAAAATTTTTACCAAAAACTTTTAGCAACTGAAAAAGCATTTGAAATATTAAAAATTTAAGAAAAAAAACTACAACAACAATAACAACAACAACAAAAAATTTGCTTTTTAATATTTAAAAGGCAGGCAGCATAATTAATTGATTAACGATTTGAAATGTTGTTTGCCCTTAAAATGTCATGTTCAGCTCTGGATGGTCCATTACCAGCAAAAATTACTTTTCCCCCCCCCCCATCAAGGCCATGTAATTATGGCCTCCTTTAAGGGTTTTATCCCTGTATCAATATCCAAAAAAAAAAAAAAAGATTACTAAAGTCATAAGCAGCCTTGGAAGGCATAATAAAATTATAAAACACGCTTGAGAAATTATGAAATTGCTTAAGAAAATCATTGTCGAAGGCATTTTTTTTTTTGTATTTGTTTGACAGCTTAATTATGATTGAAGACTTTAAATTAAGGAAAAATTTTTTTTAAGCTTGTTGCTGATTTTTCTTCTCGGTAAAGTGGAAAATTGAAAACGAAAGGACAGCGAAATTAAAAAAGAAAAAAAATTTTTTCTTGATTTTGTAGCAACTCAACAACTATGACTCTTATACTGTAGGATCAAAGACTTTGCAAACTCTAACAGTTGTTAACACACGGTCATTTCGTTGAAGCTACTTCTTTCTGTCAAATTATTTCTTCTTTACTCCTGTGGTCAAAATTCTGGTTTCTGCTTTGAGAACCTTATCACTTGAAGATTTATTTTCCATCAAATTGAGATTACGTAACCTCAACATCTGTCAAATAAATTGTCATTGTTTCAGTGTATTTTGCCACATGATGACCATGACCGGATATAGAATTCAACAATAGAATGAAAAAACATTTTCAGGCCCATTTGCGAATAAATGGGTAGCGGAACAAACAAGATCATCGAATTTTAAACGATACTGTTCCACAGGAGATCCACATGCATTCCACAATGCATTATGAGTTTAACTGTTTGTTGTAGATTTTAGATAAGTGCTGTCACAGGTTCATATTTCATTCCGAACGACATAAGCCAGGCTATGACTGTCAATGGTGAGCTGTATAGATCGATAACTACCAACTTCTTCTGGCCTGAATTGATTGATCCAGATACCAATGACATCTGATACCAACTACAGGACCACACTGTCTGCCGCACAACTCATGCCATATTGGATATTCTGCATGAACGATTTCAAGACATGTTCGTTCCACGTAGAGGTAATGTGAACTGGTCTGAAGTGCAACTCATGACTTATTGGATATTCTGCATGAACGATTTCAAGACATGTCTTCTCACTTAGAGGAGATGTGAACGGGCCTGCCGCACAACTCAAGGCCTATTGAATATTATGCATGAACGATTTCAAGACATGTTCGTTCCACGTAATTGTGATGTGAATGGGCCTGCCACACAACTCAAGGCCTATTGAATATTATGCATGAACGATTTCAAGACATGTACGTTCCACGTAGTTGTGATGTAAACGGTCCTGCCACACAATACATGCCATGTTGGGATATTCTGCATAAAGGATTTCAAAGATATGTTCGTTCCACGTAGAGGTATGTGAACGGCACTTTAGGAACTTTTAATCAATATTTTCCCTGTTTTTTCAAACTTTAGGCATAATATTAAACAAAAATTTTTCTTTTCCATAACCAAACTGTAGAGAATTAAGGCATTTAAAATCGTATCATATTTCGGCAATTATTCAAGAGTCATAAATTTACTAAAATAACTCAAAACGAATGAATGAAAGTAAAAACAGAAAGAAAAATTTGCCAAGAAACTTCTAATTAAACAATACAAGTTTACCTTGACTTTAAATCTTGTATGCTGCAGTAATACTTATACCTCTACTTCGTATTTCTACTTCACTTCTACTTCTGCTGTCCTAATGTCTTTCATAAGTACGACGATTCTATTTGTATTACAATTGTTATTAAAAATCTAATGGCATACAAACAGGCGTCTAAGCTTTACAAATGAAAAATTATTTAACAGTCTTACAGTATGGCAATAGGAGAAGACGCTCTGTTTGAATATCCTCAAGATATATGTGTCCTATGAAACGAGGTTTTAACTGGTGGTGTTTAATTTCGATATTTTTTGTAATTATTTTCTGTGGAGCAAAAAGGAAATTTCCCAAAAAATATAATCACGTTCCATGTATACATAAAACTTTTACTTTTGTTTATGTTTTCTATAAAGACGTGTGATCTCCGCTATACGATACATATGTACTGTGTTTGTAAATACAGGCTTCATGCATGGTTTTCCGTTTCCTTTACGTAATTTGGCTTAAGTTTCAGTTTCAGTTTTTTGGTTTTTTTTTCTGTTGTTTATTAAGATTATAAACTCATTAGAGACGTCTAATATCTTTTGTTTTTAAATACATCAATTTATCACACAGCTTTGTCTTGTTGATCTGTCTCCTATGTCTGTTCTGTCTGTCTGCTTCTTCTGAGTGTTTTAGGTTTAAAAGTAGAGTTCTACTACTGGCTACTGCTGCTGTGCCTTGCTTTTGCTGCTGTTGTTGGCTGTGCTGCCTTTTCATAATTAAGTTATTTGTTACTTGCAACTTATTTGTACTGAATAATTATATCATATACATACATACATACATACATTCATACATACATACATACATATCTACTTAAAATTGTTCTAATTCTTGTTGCTGTTATTGTTTGTTTTGTTATTGTAGAAGAAATATTAGTAGTTTGTCTTGGCAACAACCAGGCCAAACCTATAAAANGGCCAAACCTATAAAACAAAACCCCCCAAAAAAAAACCTTAAAACAAGTTAAAGTTTTTAGAAAATACAAGAAATCTTAATATTCTAAGAAAAAGTACCCTACTTTGGCATAATAACTCATCCATAAATTGGTGAAATATCGTCACCAGTTTGTTCTGCCACTCATGGATAAAATTGATGCACACAACATGTGTGGTGTGAGAAACTAGCTTGCAATCATGATTATAGGATTGGAATGACCGTAGTCTAGTAGGCAGTATGTTGGCCGGTTCAAACCCCAGTCCAGACATCTTCAACAAAACGAAAAATGAAAA
>QOCX01003985.1:0-13986 GCA_005959815.1 Sarcophaga bullata | reverse complement strand
GAACAGGTCACGATTTAATTAAACATGAGATAAAGTTACTTCCAAGACATTTAACCACTGTTTTTCAAGTATTTGGAGCTTAACATCGAATTGACATTAAACCTACGTAGCGGAATCAAGAAAATTAAATCATATTAAGACGCATGCTCAAGAAATTTTTCTTCTTTTTTTCTTGATTCAAACTGGCGCTGTCAGATCCTGTTTTAACAATAATGGATCTCCCTATCTAGTAGGTAGTGCTTTGGCCAGGGTTTGAATTCCCAGTCAGACATCAAAGACGAAATATGAAAAAATATTTCTTCTTCGACTTCCTCTCAGCAGATTTCTGACAAAAACTCTGAGAGTAAAAATAAAATTGCCATGAAAAGTTTCTCAAAAAAATATGTCGTTTGGAGTCGACTTTAAACTGTAGGTCCCGCCACGTATAAAATTAACACGCACAACATAAGTGATGTAAGAAGCTAGGTCGTAATCCTGACTGAAGGGTTGTAATGGCCAATTATGTATGTATGTGGATCGCCCTATCCATAGCAGCTGATCTTCATGCTACATTCATTTTGAGCCTTTTTATTTTATTCGACATCACCTGCTTCTTCGATTAAACTCTTGAAGGTGTCGCTATCCGCCTATTTTCGAATAAATAATACTTCTTTATATTTAGTTCCATTACTGGTAACCAAACCATTTATCTGATTTAGGGCCATTATTACAATTTTCCGTTAAAGTTGGGTTTAGTTAAATGTACATTTAGCTAAAGGGAACTGTCAAGTTACCTTTAACTTATTTTCGTTATTACAACTTACAGATAAAATAAAGTTAACTTTTACAAAAATATGGCAATATGGTGGTGCAATATGGATAACTTTTGCCACTCAAAAAAAGTTCTTTAAAAACGCAGTGGCAACGACGCGCTTTCTATTGTATGTTTTTATTTTATTATTGCCATATCGAAAATAATACATATTGTTACGTTTTTACCTTTTAAATACGTTTGAGATATGAGACGTAGATTGCAAATAAAAATAAAAAATAAATTTGTATTTAATTTTAATTAAATCCTTTTATTCACACAATTTTTGTGTGCCACTGTTCACAACTGATTCTAACAACAACAATTTTTTATTGTTATTCCTGTTTATGCCCTTTGCGATAAACAATAACAATTATTGCACAATTGCTCTTTGTAACTTGTAATTGGTTTCTTCACACGCAACGCCTCTTCACACAAGACTGACTGATCTTCTACTCCGACTTTGCATGCTTTGCATTGCCTTTTGTATAGCGACGTAAACAGACTTATGAATGTTCTCGTAGGCAAAGGTTCTGGTCTTCGCCTTCACGAACATTCATTCTATGAATGTAAATAATGTTAAAGGTAGGATAATCTTCCTTTAGCTTAATGCTTACTTCTATCTCCTATCTTATTGGGTACTCATAATAATGAAAACCAATTTACCTGCCCGTTAAAATCCTCCCTTTAGTTAACGGCAAGTTGTAAAAATGGCCCTTAGGCTTGTCTTAATACTTTCTTTATTTCCTTACTGATTGATCAAACAAACCGAAGATAGGGTATCCTTGATTCTGTACTTCTAACGTAGATAAGGCGTTTTCTAAATAACCCCGCATCAAATACCCTTTTTATAGGAACAGCCTTGCTTATCCGAACGACCGCTAGCAGACTTCAAGGATCGTGGAATTTCTGGCTATTTGCATATACCGGGCAACTTATGAAAACCCCATAAGATAAAGCCTAACCGAGTCAAATCGCACTCTCGATCTCGATGGTCAGTTCATATGTTCTCCACATGAGATAAACATGCCTCGAATCGATCCTGGAGAAAATCCAATGTGACACAAGCTTTGAGGTACGTACTCTGTCGTTGGCATCCAGATATTCCAACTTTTAGGACAAAAGAAAATACTGACTGCGAATAATCATACAAAACTTTAAATTATTGTTACACATACATAGTAATTACTGTTTATTATTAATTTTTAGTGAAAAACAACTCACATATTCTAAATTTTGGAGCAGATAAGATACAATTGTCACGTCCATTTGAATTTTTTTCGAAGAATTTATTTTAGTAGTACCTGCGTTTGGAATAAGATTGATTTGGATAAGAATAACTCCAATTACACATTCATTTACAAACATCCTTGGCTTGTGGTGGATATTTTCGCCGTTTAATCAGTTTTATTTTAATTTCAATATAAGTTAGTTCATAAACATAAAGAGAATCGTTTTATTTCGATATTTTGAAATTCCTGAACATCTTTGTTTTACCAAGACATTTGTAAATTGTCTTTTGTATTCTCATTGAAACAATTGAAGTCAACCACTCTAGATTCGTATTGAGACATAGAACTAACTTCTGGTGTACCTAGACGTCGCATATCTATCCACTATCCTTTTCACGAGCTGACCCGGCTATGGAAGAGTTGATGTAAAGCAAAACATGGAATCGTTATATAATAAAATAAATTTACGATGCAGGTCGTCATAAAACAGAGCACGGTGGGTAAGGTTTCACCTGTTCTCGAAACGTGTATCATCTTCCATCCTCTAACGTAAGCAAATCGTTTCTGAAAAAATGCCATACAAATTCGCAAATCAAAGAGGAATATAAGTGGGACCCAGGTGACATAAACCACTCAAACTTTCAAATAGAGGTAAGCGACTCCAGATATGAAATAAAAGCGAAGTTAACATATTTCTACTATTTTCAATTGACGAACCAGCTAAATGATTGATGAGGTCAGTGACAGCAGCTCAAGTATTCACGTCCAATAAGAACAAACCGACAGAATGTAATGGGTAAAGTAGAAAAGTCCCATAGGAACTACACTTATCCCTCATCCGAACATGAAAAGAGGCTACGCGACTCCCAAAGAAAAGGTACCTCATTTAAAAAGATAATGACGTCATCACGCGTCAAATCCTCTATTCATGATCATAATAGGGGAGGGCTGTTGTTCTCTGTACAGATAAGGTTTGAACCCAGCAAATCTTTTACCATGAGAAGAGCTGCAACTATAAAGCTAATTTCAACGCAGATAATAAATCTGCAGTGGATAGTGGTAAAAATCCCGCCGCCTTACACTAAGTTGGCGAAGGCAATACCGGGACAATCTATGCTATGCAGTTATTGATAATGTCAAGCCATCGGGCATCAAAATCGTGTGCCAACCTGCCTAAAAGAACTCATCAAAAAAATATATAATTCCCATGGAAAGAAACGGAAGCGAAACTGATGAGGAGGAAAGATATCACCTACACTCATTCATCAGTACATGTGAAAATATGGGGTAAGCAGGTTAGCAGGACAGTCTTGTTAGACAAACAAGTATGAACTCCTTTCTAACAAAACCGTAATTTGATAAGACACCAAACGGAAGAGCAACCGAAATCCCTAGATCAAAGCCAAAATAGACGTTCAAAAGTCTTATTTGCTGGACGTCTTTTTCTCTCAAGTTGAAATAAGGTAACAATACTTACATTTGTTTTTTTTATTGGGTTGTAACACGTAATGGGAATGTAAGGTTTTGATGAAGGATTGTTAATCGCTAATTTCATTTTATTACCCTAGCAGATGAGAATTGATTGCTAATGCTCGATTCAGCCTTTCAAAGACAGTGCCCCTTCGAGAAAAGATTCTTCTAAGGACAATCTAAGAACTGGGAATTTGATCCAAAAGCTTATTAATACATGCGAAACACCTCAAACCATCATATCAATGAGGTATGCAGTGAACACAATAAGAATAGGAGCTCCCTTGAAGGAATTTTACGACAAAGTAAACAGCGCTTAATGAGGTGTTTAAAATTAAAAGAAATCTATCTGTAAAACCATCCCAAGCTAGGGCACTAACGGATGATTCAAAGGGAAGAATAGATACGTGTGCGACGTATTATTGCCGATAACGGTCAAAACTAATGACACAATGATAATATCCAATCCTTAGACGAGTTATAGACCCAAACCTGGCCTGGATTGATGGATCTCATTTGTAAGGAATAAACCATGGTGCAAAAAATAATGTGAAGTGGATAACATTCCAGAGGAGCAAACTTACACCTGTCAATATGGATTGCACTATTCATCAGTTGAAAATATTAACTGTCCGAGTGTCCTTAAGTCCACTAAACCAGCCCCATATCCACGTTGCTTTAAATTCTTTAACTAGAACGCACCGTTTTCGCTTTTCCACTCAAATAATTGTATATTAAAACTGTTACGTCGCATATAAAGCAAAGCTGAAAGTCGGAGTAGAAGATAGTCGTCTTTGGTAAGACGCGTGTGGTAAGGTAAACAATCGTGTTTGAAGATCGTCCGTTATCAAAGATCTACAGAACAATTGCTGTCGTAATTGTTTATGTTGTATCGCAAGGCATAAACAAAGGGAATAACAAATAAAGCAATTGTTTTGTTAGAATCATTGTGAACAGTGGCACACAAACGTTGTAATGATAATAAGGATTTAATTAAAAATTAAACAATTATTTTATTTTATTGCAATCTACGAGCTCATATTTCAAACGTTTTTTAAAAAAAAAAAAAATTAAAACGTAACAATATTTTGCTAGAAACTGATAATTTTTTTATTTAATTTGAAGTATATTTCTCACAGCTTTCAAAAACTCAATTCAATTCCTATTGTATTGAGTAATTCTGAACCATATGCTTCAGTGTAGTCCTCTAGTGGGAATCGATACCAAGGTCTAGTCTAGCAACTGCCGCACATTAACCTGACCAGGACACCATCCAGTCAATCAACAACTTATCAGTCATGCCAATTAGACATTCAGTGCAGATGTGAAAGTTTTTTTGTTTTTCTGGTGATATCTTCAAAGTTACTGTTTTTTTTTTTTTTGGTCTTGTTAGTGTACAAATGAAAAAAAACAAAATTCTATAAATATATGCTAGATTGACAACAACAACAATAAAGATTCCAAAGTCTAAATAAAAACTTCATTAAAAGACACAAAAGAAAATAATTTTTAATTGTAATTTCTAATGCGGTTTTGTACTAATCTTTGATCTACTCGTATCGTATTATTGTTTTTGGTCATTAAAAATAAGGCACTCCCAGTCACAAATTGCATTTGACAAGTCCATCTCATAAATGAATATCAGCCACTATAAAGAAATTGCAATTAGTGTGACTGAATTTTATGTTGTTGCACTCTTCCCACAGCACAAATCTATTAATATTGTGACACTTTAATCAATTTGAGATTGAAAAAAGACTTGGGAAGGATGCCTAATGGAGATTATGAGTAAAAATGAAAAGTAGCATAAAGTGCAAGCCAATGACAATTGAGTAGACAGCATGATAGAGAACACACAGAAGAAAAAGAAATTGCCATGATGTGATGATTGCATGTGGATGAATGCATTTGGAAACATAAATTATGTGCAGAACAGAAGATAAACGATTAAAAAAGGAAAAAATAATCGAAATTTAAACAGCATAGTCTAAACAGAGGTGCTTAATAAAAATAAGCCAAGGACACAGCTTTTTTTCTTTTTCTGAAAGATGGGAAAAGAGATCTGCAGCGGATATGAAAGGTAGTCGATATATGTTTGTGAATAACTCAGTAATCTTGGTCTTAAGTTGATTAACTTTACTGTGAAGGTCCATTCAAGTATTGTGGTTGAAACTGACTTATTTTTTCAATTAACAGTCTTGCAATAGAGGAGGTCCATTGGAAGAATGTTCTTTACAAGGCCAGTGAAACTTCATAAAAATAAATTATTAGCCATTGAAAATTGAAAGTTTTGCAAACAGACCAGGGGCGTATTTAAGCGCAATGTAAATAATGAATGGATCAAGTTAGACGTACACCTTTATGTTTAAACATAATACTTTGTTAAGACTCGATAGAAAGACACACTTCCAAACGTTAGGTACAAGCAAGGAATGACTAAGGATCCTCGAAATTTAAAAATAACCTCAATTAGGCTTCCAAAATGCACATTATTATACTTCTTAATGGCTGTAAAATCCCAATCAGCCGTTGTTGAACACTAATGCCACTTTGAAAAAATATTTGATCATGGGTATCATAAGATGCATTCAGTGATCAACAGCACATCTAGGAACTGAAAACTACAAATCGGAGACAAACTTCCAACTGCTTCAATTTGACGAAAATGCCAGAATAAAAAATTATCGGCCTCTGTGACTAAGATTTGGTCTTTTCAAATTCCTTTTTCCTTACAGGGGCAATTAACCATTACAACACTTCTTATTTTGTTGCGCGCAAGAAAATAGAACTTGGAACCAAAAAATTTAACAAATTTAAGAATATATTTATTAAGTTTTTATGATTGAACGAGCATTTAAAAGGTCAATGTAATTTCAAATAGTTTATGCTTGTTATCATCAATATAACCAAAGACGTGTGCTTAACCTCCTGTAATGGTTCAGCTATAAAACTTCTCATAAATATCATTGCTAACTTCTTGTATATTCTGTTTTGGCTAAGTACAATATAACTTTTTGCAGTCACATTTTACAAATCAATCCAATCTATCTTTGATATAAAGTGTATTTAAATTTTAAAATTTGTTGATCTTCACATATACGATACAAAATAATATGTTCCTTTGTATGATAATTGTTGGGATACGATAAATAAGATTTGTGCGCTTAATTTTGGAAAATGTTCATATAATAGATTTCTTATCAAATTAAAATAATGTTTTAATTTATAGTTGTATTCATCGATTTTATTAATTTAATCACATACGTTTTCTACCCTGCCCCATCATTCCTTATTCTTCATGGATTTCAAATGTTATTTTTTAAAATTTCGATTTTTTTTTTCGCTCTAAATTAACTGTGATTGAGGAAATCAATTGATGGCCTATTGATTTAAGAAATTTATTCCCGTTTATATCAACGCTGTGAACTTGAGCTTCTTTTCTCCAATTAATTCAAATTCAAAAGTTTCTTCCATTGATGCCTCTGTGATGCCTTGAGACTTTATTGTCTGTGAAGTAGTTGTTCGATAATTTTTTTTGTTATTCTCTGTTTTTTAAGTGTTAGATAAACAAATATTGTTTGCTTTTGTTTCAATTTATTTTGCTATACGCTCACTTTCCCCTATATCGCTACACTTTCATTTTAAAGTGGCCTTACGATCGGTTTGAATTGTATTTTTTCATATGCGGAATACATTTTTCACCAGTCAACCGGTATTTCGTTCTATTGTTGTTTAGTTTTCCAATTCGTTCGAAAAACAAACAAAAACACGAATTAGTCATAACAATTTTGTTTTGTTCATTTTAAGTTTTTTTTTATTAAAATGCGCGAACATACAATAAATAATGCCTGAAGACAATTGATAGATTTCACGAATTTGACAATGTTAAAGATTATTTTTGAAATAATTAATCCTTATTATCATGCATAAAATGTCAATAAAGTGAGACAAATGGCTGCCATATTTTGGAAATATTACGTGATATGTACTGAAGTAATTTGAAAAACATTCACGCAAATCTTCTGATTAAAAATATGAAAACTTAAGCGTCCTGCTCTATACTTTACATACCATACGTCCATACAATAGAAAGTTCCAAATAATGGAATAAAATTATGCCAATAGGATTATTTTATTAAACTCTCATTTAAAATAATCTTCAATAAATTCATTATCTTTTATAAAAAAAATAAAATAAATGAAGCCGACACAGATTACAACAATTCTGAACAAATGAATAAATAATTTAAAATAAATTGAAACATACGTTATTCGATGATTTTAAGCACACATGTGTTTTCGATTATATAAGTGAATTAATCGTAGAGTTGGTAGCAATACCATCGTCCAAATAGTATATCATTAAGTCGACCTGTGTAGATGTAGACAATTCAATAATTTTCGCCTGATGAGCAGCAAAAATAAAGGTTTGCTCTTTAAGGCTTCCTATCTTAATTTTCATATTGGCTTTGAAATGAAACGCCAACTGATGAGGTATGAAATATAAGATCGTCAAAAAGCCATCACGATTTCTAGCACAAATCACATCCCGCGTGGAGATGACCATGACTCAATCGAATGTGACACAGCTTCAAGATTACCTCTTTAATGTCAAAAAAAAAATCACGGCACCCCCACAGGGTCGAATTCTTGGACATCTTGGTCCCTACGTCAGATTTGGTACCGCCGAAAATTCTAAAAACGCATTAAATTCAGAATAGGACTCATCCTGATAAAACATTTTTGAAAAACATTTGACGATTTCATATTTGCACGTGTTGTTCAATGCTATATCCGTCAGTTTGGTAAAAACAAATTGAATAAATAATTGCCCGATATCAATTTGTTAAATTTCTAAAGTCCCTATTGAAAGACCCGATATTTGATACACAAGTAACTGAAAGTAGTTTTTCAAAATAGAATGAAAATGGTGTGAGTATTGCAATTTGAATTCTCAGCATGATTGGCCATTCAGACAAGCGTGATTAATTATTTATTTTCAAGTATTTTTTCATTTTTTTTTTGTTTTTATTGTGAAATACAAAAATATTGGCGTTTTGTATACTTTCTAAATAAAATAATATTTATTTAACATTTGGTATTAGAATATCTAATCATCGTTTATTGCTTGCCTTCATACACAACAATTCATTGGAAGCGCTATGTTCAATGCATTGACAGGTTAATAAAAGTAATTCCCATAAAGGTGTAGCAAACAAATTTTTTTGTTTAATTATACATAATAATTTCGGGGGCTACAATATTTGTTAATTCTACAGATTTTATATTTATAAAAGCTTTGGTACTAAGAAACAACATTCATGGTACGGACTATCGAACTGAAAACCAGTCCAAAAAATAATTGATGTCCTGCATATGACAACAATTATTTTGTTTTCCTTTAAATATGCAAATAGCAAATAGCATTGATGGTAGCTTGGTTAACCAAGATTCGATCATGTTGGTCGATTTAATAGATCCACCACCAACGTTAACATCGTATCAACAATTTTTTAAACATTTTATAAAATTTTTATGTCAACTACCCTGGCTGTTTTCGCAAAATGTCACGTTCATCATCATGATGAATATTAGCGTGTTTGAATTATTAATGATTATTATGGTGAATGTCCAGTCTGATTCCATTAAGCTGTTACTGGACTAAATCAATCAAATCAAAAATAAACTCCAGCTGTCTCATATTGAATACGAATCGCACTATTCGAATCCGACACATTAATTGATTTTAACATGAAAACCGAAAACTATTTAGCTGAACAGCATTCAAATCTGTAATCGACGAATTTTTAGTTTTCGGCATGCTTTTTTATTTTACAATATTAAGCCTGTGAATCTTAAAATAATTTCATATTTCGCAAATCTATGAAGAATTATAAAATTATTTCAATATTGCGGTTCTTGTATGTTCTTTGCGAGTTATTTGTTTAGATTTGTAAATTAAAACTGAAGTTTATAGTTTCAAAAATGAAAAGTTTTTCTTTAAAGTCAAGCATTCAATTCAATTTTTTATTTGTTATTACCTGTTCTGATTTAAAGTTTACTATGCTCTAATTCTAAAACGCCAAACAATCTTCAATCAATCGAATTTATTGATTGAAGATTAAATCATTATACATTCTGTCAGTTCTTTCGATAGAATATACAAAGTGTTGTTATTATTTTAAGATAAAATTGTATTTTACAATAAAGAATCATTTTAAAAATTTGACAGACTTTTTATTAAAAAGTTACTTGCGATTAAACGAAAGAGTTTGGTATCATCTCACTGATTTTTACGTTTGTTTCTTCTGTTGATCTTAATTTTATTTTTACATAGGATTGGATAGACTGCTGGAAGACCTCCAAGCAGTCTTATTTCTTTAACTATTGAATTGAAATAAGAAATCATATGATGTATTGCCACTAAAGACAGCAAATTGTTGTAGTAGGTTTCGATCACAACACTAATTTGCTAATTTGTTTGTTTAAAACATCTTCAAAATTTATTAACGAATTTACATAATGCCGGTTTACCTTTGGAACCTCAGTTTATTACACAATATTGTTCAGAAGAGCCATATTCATTAGAAAATAAACGTTAACACAATTCATATTAAATACTATTGAGGGAACAACCAGGTAACTAAAATTTTTATTTAAAGCTCTTTCTGTTGATCGTGGAACCTTTAACCCCAAGACATTCTATTACATTGGTAAGCACTATAAGACTGATTGGGGGGATGAGCTATACATATGTACATACATAAATTAAAAGAAGAAAATAAATAAGTTTACATACAGCAAAAGAAATAAAATAAAATCACACTCTTGGATTGCCAATCAAAAAAAAATTCATTCGTTACCACTACTATTTAAGTTCAATAATTCTTTATTTAAAATTTCATATTTTCTTTGATTTGATTTTTCTACTTAACATTTCATTTTGTTATAGAATATTTAATATTTTTTCTATTTCCGTTATTTCATTCAATAATTTATATTTTTCGCTTCGCTTACTGGGTTGTTTTTTCAGGATACATGTTTTTTCATTTACTATTCTGACCCCTTTTTTGGATGGCCATCGTATACTGTCTGTTTGTCTATGTGTCACAGTGCATTCATTTTCTGTGAGCTCGCTAGTCTACTGTGTAGGAGCTCAATACTGTACCAATTCTGTAAGATCTTTTTCGAAAGTTTTACCACTGGCTCTTCTTCTTACCAAGTCAGCAGCTGCCTGCTCTAGTGACTATACCAAGTAAAGTTCTTATTAAATTTTGCCTAAACATGGATCCACAACCTACATACATACATAGCACAACCTACATACGCTACATAGCTATTCCCAAAATTTCTTTACACGTCTTCTCAACTGTTGCTTTTGTTTTACAAATAACCTGAACACCAGTAGAAATACATGGATTGGATTCTATTTTTCCAATTAACTTCTCGAATTGCTTTTTGGTTATTTTCTTAAGCTTAAATTAAAAAAAAATAAAAAAAATAAATTTCTTATAATTTTGGCGCTTTATGATTGAAAAAAGCGACGCAGCAAATTTGTAGGCGCAAAAAAGGTAATGCTTTTAATATTTATTAACACATAGAGGTGTTATAACTCTTTTCATTCATTTACTATCTTGAATAAAACCATTTTTAATCGATATACAAAGCCGGGAAATATCGGAATGGGAGCTTTCACCATTCACTCTAGATTCGTATTGAGACATAGAACTAACTTCTGGTGTACCTAGACGTCGCATATCTATCCACTATCCCTTTTCACGAGCTGACCGGCTATGGAAGAGTTGATGTAAAGCAAAACATGGAATCGTTATATAATAAAATAAATTTACGATGCAGGTCGTCATAAACAGAGCACCGGTGGTAAGGTTTCACCTGTTCTCGAAACGTGTATCATCTTCATCCCTCTAACGTAAGCAAATCGTTTCTGAAAAAATGCATACAAATTCGCAAATCAAAGAGGAATATAAGTGGGACCCAGGTGACATAAACCACTCAAACTTTCAAATAGAGGTAGCGACTCCAGATATGAAATAAAAGGCGAAAGTTAACATATTTCTATCTTTTCAATTGACGAAACCAGCTAAATGATTGATGAGGTCAGTGACAGCAGCTCAATATTCACGTCCAATAAGAACAAACCGACAGAATGTAATGGGTAAAGTAGAAAAGTCCCATAGGAACTAAACTTATTCCCTCATCCGAATCTGAAAAGAGGGTACGGACTCCCAAAGAAAAGAACTCATTTAAAAAGATAATGACGCTTCCGTCGAAACCGGATCGTAAATCACACGTCAAATGCTCTAGTCAGGGGAGGTGCTGTTGTTCTCTGTACAGATAAGGTTTTGAACCCCAGCAAATCTTTTACCATGAGAAGAGCTGCAACTAATAAGCTAATTTCAACGCAGATAATAAATCTGCAGTGAAATAGTGGTAAAAATCCCGCCGCCTTACACTAAGTTGGCCGGAAGGCAATACCGGGACAATCTATGCTATGCAGTTATTGATAAAGTCAGCCCATCGGGCATCAAAATCGTGTTCAACCTGCCTAAAAGAACTCATCAAAAAAAATATATAATTCCCATGGAAAGAAACGAAGCTGAAACTGATGAGGAGGAAAGATATCCCTACACTCATGTCATCAGTACATGTGAAAACATGGGGTAGCAAGGTTAGAAGGACAGTCTTGTTAGGACAACAAGTATGACTCCCTTTCTATACAAAACCGTAATTGATAAGACACCAAACGGAAGAGCAACCGAATATCCTAGATCAGCCAAAAGAGACGTTCAAAAGTCTTCATTTGCTGGACTCTTTTTTCAAATAAGTTGAAATAAGGTGTCACAATAACTTACATTTTATTTTTATTTCGGGGTTGTCAATACGTAATGGAGAATGTTAGGTCTTTGAAGAAGGAGTGTTATCGAAAATTTCATTTTATTACCCTAGCAGATGAGGAATTGATTGCTAATGCTCTATTCAAGCCTTTCAAAGACAGTTGCCCCTTCGAGAAAAGATATCTTCTAAGGAGCAATCCTAAGAACTGGGAATTTGATCCAAAAGTTTATTAATACAGCGAAACATCAAACCTCATATCATGAGGTATGCAGTGAACACAATAGAATAGGAGCTCCTTGAAGGAATTTTACGACAAAGTTAACAGCGTTAATGAGGTGTTTAAAATTAAAAAAATTCTATCTAAAACCCATGTCCAAGCTTAGGCACTAACGGATGATTCAAGGGAATGAATAGATACGTGTGCCGACGGTATTATTGCCGATACGGCAAAACTAATGACACAATAGATAATAGTCCAATCCTTAGACGAGTTCTAGACAGACCTGGCACTGATTGATTGGACCGCATGTATTAAGGAATAAACCACGGTGATTAAAATAATGTGAAGTGGATAACATTCCNGCTGATTGATTGGATCTCATTTGTTAAGGAATAAACCATGGTGCATAAAATAATGTGAAGTGGATAACATTCCAGAGGAGCATACTTACACCTGTCATATGGATTGCATCTATTCACAGTTGAAAATATTAACTGTCGAGTGTCTTAAGTCCACTAAACCAGCCCCATATCCACGGTTGCTTTTAAATTCTTTAACTAGAACGCACCGTTTTCGCTTTTCCACTCAAATCGTCTACCATATGATCCAAGCATGCTAAATATAATCTAGTCTGTATTTTGTGGCCTAACATAAACGGATTTTTCTATTCTTGTCTGATACAAAGAAATTCTTATGTGGAAAACATCCTTTATATTCGCTCATAAGCAGAAAATTCCGCATGATTGTTTTCATTCTGGAGCTGCTGATACACTCAAGTTGTATAAAGATCGATTTTTTTGTTTTTAATTTGATGTAGGGTAAGTGCGGCTTGATTTTCGTGTTGAGTTGTTTTCTAAGGAAAATGCTTTCGATATACTATATCGCTAGAATATTACAGCTTTTCCAGTATTAGGTTTTGCGCAATTGCTTTTTGGCACTTCTATTATATTAGTAGGTTACCTTCATTTCTAAAATAAGTTTTCTAACTTAGTTTTATTATTAAAGGCTTCCAACTAAGGATCAGAGAAATGATATTACATAAGGGTTATATACCCTTAAGAACCCCGCAGAATATTCTTTCTGTCGAAGTTCTGTAAGATTTTTATTTTGTTTTAATATATGTTTGGGTCTTTGTGAGCTATAAAACGATGTGATTAATAAATTTCTATGATTAGTAGTTATTAGAACAATTTTAATTTGAAACGCTTAAACAAATTTAAAATCTTCGTTCTAGGAAAACTAAAAATTTCAATCTTTCGTTCTTTTTTTTAGTCTTCTTACAACTTTTCCATAGAAATCATATTTACATAGCGCATGTATAACAGTATTTAATGGCAACTTAGAATTTTTGCGTTTTTATTCCTTAGCTTTATATTGTTACGCAATGGAAATTGTGTAACAACGTTTAACATTACAAT